>QGML01000004.1:0-58992 GCA_007825375.1 Lachnellula willkommii | reverse complement strand
ATTCGTAGTAGGGATTTGTGATGGAAGGTGTGTTGCAAATTAAATATAATATTGTGAGATATATGAGAAAAGGCTTTTATGTGAGGCACACTCACAGGGCATGAATTTCCAGCAAATATAATCTTTGATCTGACTTTTATTTGGCACTTGCCTGCTTCATCGCCGTCACCAGGGACGCTGGATGACTAGCCATAGAACATAGAACATAGAACATAGAACATAGAACATAGAACATAGAACAAAAGGTTTTATTCGAGGTCTAGACAATCTATCTCTCAAACCACGCCAAGCCCAACGCCGGAAACATGTATCTCGTCCTGAGTTATGCCCTGTCCCAATGAATCCAAGTACAAGAGCATATTTTGCTACCTACCCCCCAAGTCAAACTCCGCAACCCAGTTACAGTACAAATACGCATCAGCCAGTGATAACTCAAGAAGGTCTCTTGAACGGATGCGCTTCCGTATTCAATACCCACTCATCCAAACTGATCACATCAGGCGTCGAATACAGCAGGTAGAAATACTTGAGCGTTTCCGCGAGCCAGAAACTCTCCATCTCATCAAGTTGGTATGTCTCCTTGGGAGGCGCCGTGACTTCCAGGATGGCGGAGTGGCCGTACTTGGTGGATGTGCTGTTGATGATTGATTCGAACATGTTCCAGCCTTTGTCTTGCCAGGTTGTGTCGCCTGTGATGCGGTACATATACCATACCGACTCGATTGCTTCGGGTCTGGAGATTAGGGTTAGCTTACTCACCAAGTCTAGAAGGGAATTGGGCTTACCTTAGAATGTACTTATTGTTTTGGATAAGCGTGTATCCGGGAGGAAGTTTTTCTTGCGCGATTCGATTGTCAACAAACTCCTTGTGTGTAAATGGCATCGACGGGTCGCGCATAGGCGGCTCCACTGGTTCCGCGGAAGGCTGCTCGTCCATACGCCCACCCGTCGCAACGATCAGCAGATCATCCTCTGTCGACGCTGCCTTCTGGTGATAAAACTCCTCGTCCTCGGGTGATAGAGGAGGAGCTTTCGGTTTTTCAGCGGGTACTTTTCTGAAAGGAGCATCTTTGAAACTGTGCGTAATCGGTTGAGGGACTTCGAGTTTTGGTGAACTCTCAGATTGCCGTTTTTGTAGTGACACCGGGCCATCCTTTTCCAAAGCGGCCGTGGCATTCCCATGAGGGTTAACATCGTATTCCTCCTCTTTGTGCTCCTGGGCATTGAGCCTTTGCGCCTCTTTCTTGGAAGCAAGAGCCTTCGCATTTGCTGCCAATTGCTCATCAGCTTCCAGTTTAGCCTTCTTATAAGATTCCACACTCTCATCTCTTTCATTCCAGATCGGATCCAGCTCTTGGTGATACAGCGTCTCGTTCCATTTGCAATTCTCAGAACTTGCGCAAGGGAAAGTAATGGCGGTCTCTGGCATGATTCCGGTAGCTGTACTTTCATAGGCCCATACACAGGCATCGGAAAGCTTCTTTGCGAGTTCTAGATCGCTTTCCAGGCCAAATATCTTCGCACCCATCCCAATCATCCCGCCAATGAAGCACGTGAGATGCGTCACTTCGGGATTCAACTGGAGATCGTTTTCAGGGTCTCCTCTCGTTGTAACCGTCCCGGCAAACAAAATGTCACGGTTGCCTGGAACCATGGGTCGATAAAGCATCCATTTCTTGATATCTTCTACGGTCTTGAGATATAGCTTACGATATTGAGTCTCGAGACCACCAAGTAACAGGAATTGCTAGATCTGTTAGCATAGGTGAGGACATGATGAATGCTTTTTGTGAAATCCTTACCTTTGGATAGTATTCGTAAGTTGAATCCTGCCCGCCACCCATTCCAAATTTCAAAGGCTGATTTATACCGTTTTCGGCAGGTTCTAATCCTTGCGGTTTGCAATCCCAATTTAGCGAAGCAGTTTCTGCTTGTATTTCCATATTTGGCATCACTTCTCCATTATTAGGGTTGACTTGAGTGGGAGGCTCTTCAGCAATCGCATTCGTAGCACCAGGTTCAGTCCCCACATCTCTCTTCGTAGTCTTCTTCTTCTCAACTTTGTCCTTTGGAGCATCCCAATCCTTGATGTGAGCCTTGCTTGGTTCGCCGGGTAAGATCTGAACCTGTAAGGATCCTGGACCTGAAGGAGACTCCTTGACTCCTTTCTTCCTCGGCTCGGCGACCGTTCCAGGGCTATCTGGCTGATATCCCAAAACCTTTTCATCGTCCCTTGACGTGGCAGGAACAAATGATGCAATAGGCTGTTGACTGGTAAGTTCAACTGTCCTATTGCAACCAGAGGCATCCACGTCATCCGGGAAGACACTTCCTAGTGCAGTTCCCCGATCCTGCCATTCAGAAAGGGCATTGGTAACCCTAGCCACAGCATCGTAATAACGCTGATCCTGGGTCAACTGTGCCAACCTTGTAAACTCCATTGACAACGACCCCAACTCAGCAAGATTAGATCTCTGACTAGCGCGATGTGGCTGAGATGCAAAAGCTGGTCTCCATCTGTAGTATAAAACTGGCATACGGTTCGGGGTGTCAAAAGCCCCCATCAGGATCTCAGCCAGCTCAACAGCCTTGTCCAACAAGTTCTTGTATCTCCCACCACTGACATCGTAAGCCGCAAGAAGACCCCCCAAATACCGAATAGTCGTCTCAAACATTGGGATATCGCTCCGGGGACTTGTAGTGAAGTCTATTAAATCCACCGCTTTAGCAGCCTCTTCGAATTCGTCCTCCAATCCCATAATCCATAGCGTGTCCAACGTGTCGACAAGTGTTGCAGCCCATCCGCAGAATGGATCACGAAACTTCCCCGACACTGGTGACAATTCATCGTGAAACCAAGCATGCTTCTTATACCCTCCCCACGCTTTTCTGAATTCTTCTTTCACCTTTGTCTGCCTCTGCTCTCGATCCCGCTTCATATCCGATGTCTCGTCGTGGAAAGCGTATTGAATTTTGGGAATTGAAACTGGGGTGCCAGTTGGGAGTTTAATTATGGATTCCGTGGGAACTGGGAAATGTTCTGGCTGTTTGGACCAGTGTATCGGACTTGTAGCCGCTGGTAACTCCAGCAATTCTTGCCTGCCAGGGGGTGCCACAGGATGGACGTCATCCACATCCGTGTCATATACATCTCCGCTGTATACATCTGCAGCTGGTGGTGGCTTTTTCCTATTTGGCGGAGTAAACTTCGGCACTGTCTCTTGAGCAGCAGCGCTGGACTTCGTAGTTGCTTTGGCACCGGAGATCGAAATGGATGTCGTCGTTGTTTGCGTCGTTTCGAGCAGCACAACTTCTGGTTTATGTTGTGGTTTCTCTTCCGGTTCGGGCTTGCTCTTATCAAGCCCTACGAGCCGCTCCTCTTCTACCGGCTGCGTATATTTCGGAAATGGGTCTGGTCTAGGTGGGGCAGCATCGCCCTTCGTGCCCTGCGGCGATGTACTTCCCACGCGTTCGGATTGAGGGTATTGCGGCCAGTCTTTTCGGGGTGTCAATCGAACAAGGAGAATTACAATTAGGGCCGCGAATACAAGGAAGACGCGGTATCGTCTGAATCGCATCATGATCATTTTGAACTGCTTCGTGTCTCGAGGGGGGCGGTTCAATACGAGCGGAAGGGTCCAAGAGGAGAGACTCCTGGGTATGCGACAAGAAAGGTCGCTAGTGTTTCGATACTCTGATCAGCATTTTTGAACAGAAATAGGGATTGCTCGTCTGGATAGCACACGTCGCTGTCGACCGGTAATAATAATGAAGCGAAAGGAAAGGAAAGGAAGGGAAGGGTTTAGCTCTCGAAAGTTGTCACTCTTCTAGGTCAATTATTGGGATTGGAGGATCTCTTGGCGACGCCGTCTGGTTACCGGTGGGTAAAAAAAGGCCTGCATGGGAAGTACCTAGTGGTAGTAGTGTGTGCCCTTAAACCGAATTTGGCAGCCCCTGAAATATTAGCCTAAGATATTAGCGAATCTTCCCCAGACACAACTCCAAATCAAGTCATCTCGATTCCCTTATTCACCAAGCACAATATAAATTTCTGTGTCCAGCTGAAAGCCTAGACTCCTCTCCTTACCCGCCTCGCCGCCAATCAATCTCTTTACGATCAGCCTTGTATAACACCCATCTGGTGCATGACCTTATCCAACCGAGCTAGCGGCAACAATACCCGAGTAGAGTACAAAAACGCTTCGAGGATATGGTAAAACAACCTTGATGAGTCCGAGTTTTAAGTCAACTAAAAAGAATATCACGGTAGCCCATCAACTACATCTTAGCAGTTTCTACGGAGTATAAGGAACGAATAAGAAAATGGAGGTAAGGTTTTCTTATACCTAAATCGAAGAAGTTAGTATTTTATACATACATACATAATTACATACTAGCCACTCCCTAGAGAACTTACTAGTACTTCTTTAACAACTTCTTTTCTTCTTCACTCCACCTCCTATATATCGCTATCAGCTTTACAAGTAGCATAGCAAGAGATAGTAACCCCATCCACTATAGTTCACTCTTAGTACAAGGCGCTTACTACGCTAGAGCTTATAATAGGGAGTTAGGTAGTTGCACGGGTAGTAAAGTGCTTGTATAAAGGGAAAGTGCTTCTCCCTTGGTATTCAATTAACCTAAAGCCTGGGCCAGCCTTTGAGAATATATAGATAGCATATGGAGGCATAGCGCTCTGTACACGTGATCGATATTTTCTTTGATCAAGTATCAGACTTGGCAGCTCAGATAATTATTAGCTCGCCCTTATGAGCGAACTAAGAAGAGAAGAGAAGAGAAGAGAAAAGAGAAAATATATATAGGAAGCTAGTAGCGCTAGCCAACAACCCCAAAACAAGCCAATCTACCCAATTAGCCACGTGATTTACCCCCATCTGACTGGCTTCAGGCTCAGCTGCTCTACGTCTCCCTAAACCAATTAGGGGCACATGGGATATGCACTTTTTAGATATTATGGTATTAGGAATGCTTTTCATTCTATCTGTTCCTTCCGTTTAGTAAAGGCATCTCATTATATGTCCCCACTCGGTTGAATGTTGTACAATACAATATGCAGTGCTACATGACAGACAAAAAGCGCCGAGACTTTTTCCATGCTAGCGCCACGGTACAAAGCTCAAGAAAAGCCTTGCTCATTATCACACACCTACTCGTCCATTCCAGGACCCGGTCCAGCTGCTCTGCCCATCTGTCTAGCCTTGAGCATCTCATCGCATAGAAGCAGGTTGGATGCAATGCCAGAACTCGAAGCAATAGCAGCTCTAATTACTCGGAAAGAGTCGAAAACACCTTCTAGAACTGGATCCATAGGCTCACCAGTCGTGAGATCTAAGCCAACAATATTGCCCTCTGCTTGTTCATCCTGAAGGCTAGCAACTGTTCTCACATTAGTAAATTGATGTTGGAAGGAGACTCGGGGCTACTTACGTGCGTCTTGAATATCATGTCCAGCATTTGCAGCCAGAGTTTTTGGGATGATGAGCAGAGCATCAGAAAATGCCTGGACTCCCCACTTCGCTTTGCCCTTGACAGTTTTGCGGAAAGCCTCGCTGTTCAAGTGCGCTGCACACGCCACCTGGAAGGCTCCGGCGCCTGGTACAACACTCTTATCGACAATCATGTTGTAGACACTTCTTAAACCATCTCGGACCGCATCAGAGATCTGGGTGATGGTGTGCTGATTTGGTCCCTTGATCAGGAGCGTTACCGATTTTGGCTCTTTGACGTCCTCAATGAATGTAAACTTCTCCTCGCCAAGTGCGTGCTCGTAGACATTTCCTGCCCAGCCAAGAACCTCTGGCGACAGATCATCAACACTGTTTTGTGCTGTGCCGCCACAGATCAATTGTAATCTCTCCATATTCCGTCTCTTCGCCCGTCTCAACGCAAAGATTCCATTCTTGACCAAAACATCCAGGGACAAGGGATCGATTCCCTTCTGGTTTATAATGACAAATCCCTTCTTATGATCATTACCGCATACCTCCTTCTTCAACTCGACAATCTTCCGCAGCTTCTCATCAACGAAACGACGTTCGCTCTCGACAAGCTTGTCTCTTTGTTCTGCGCTCGAATAGTAGAATCCTGAGTTGATTTCTGACTTTTCATACTCTAAGCTGACGTTCAAGGCGAGAATAAAGGCATTCTCGACCCTCTTCGGCATATCAGGATGTCTCGCTCCGTGATCTAAAGCCAAACCTCGGATGAGTTGAGTCTCGGAAGCAGTTCGATGTTGCATCTTCATGATTTCGATCATATGCAGGTCGGGTTTCGCGGGTGCCTGGTAGATGGACAGAACAGCGTCGACGATATCGGGTGTGAGTTTCTCGGCGAGGGTGTGGTTGAGCTTCGTAGAAAGGGAGGTGCGTGCAACAGATATAAGTAACTCTCGATCAACTTCTTTCTCCAACTTAAATGTGTCCAGGAACTAGAGATAATTAGCTGACGCCCTGAACAAATAGCCTATGGACTCACCTTCAAAGCCTCCACCTTGGCAATTTCGTAGCCATCGGTGATAATTCTAGGATGTAAGCCTTCCGAGATATATCTGTCTGCCTGCTTCAAGAATTCTCCGACGAGCAACACCACTGAGGTTGTGCCGTCACCGCAGATATCGTCCTGGGCTGTCGCAGCTCTTGCGATCATAACAGCTGTGGGGTTTTGGATTTGCATCTCTCGTAACAGAACGTTTCCGTCTTTCGTAAGTTTAATCTGCACAAATTTGCAAATTAGAGGAGGTATTTCAAAGAGGGTGGGAGGTCCGTACCGCGCCAGCTCCATCAACAAGCCTTGGTAAAAGTTAGCTATATTCATATTGAGGAGTACAGATCTGGACAAACATCTTAATAGTCCCTAGAGGACCCAAATTCGACTTTAGCACATTTTGTAGTCCTTCACCAGCGCTGATGTTGACTTGTAAGGCCTCTCCCCTCCGCTAGCTGGATGTCAGTAAATATTCTCCTCCGCTACATCGACAAACGCACCCTGGACTCGGCTTTCGGGTTGAGAAGCTGCGCAGCAGACATATTGACAGTAGGCGATCGTAAGAAGGATGTACTGAGGGGGTTCGAGATGCTTGGAAGTTGTCCTACTGTAAAATTGTCTCTACTCGAAGCTTTTTTTCAGACGCGAGGCGCGAGAAGTGCTGCAGTACGGTGGCCGAGAAGGTCGAAAATTGGCAAGGCTGCATTGATCAAACCACTGCTGACACGAGCACGACTATCGCCATCAACAACACTTCGTTCCATATTCCAGAAGCAAAAGAAACACTAGCTCAAGATGTACGCAGGCTGGAACCTGATGCTCGTCGTAGCTGTTCTCTGTGGACAAAGTGTTGGCTTCTTTTGGCGCTTCAACAGCTTCACTGGCGTAGCGTCAACAAATACCCCTGAACTAGAGGAACCTCTCGACACCAACAAACGCGTTGCTATCATTGGTATGTACCGGCTCGCCTTCCATCATTGTTTTCTACCTAGGTAGTTCTGCTTCTTGGTTCAACCTAAAGGTACTTCTATAAGCTTCATGGGAGCCATTGCTCTAGTAGAGCTGTGAGATACGTCTTACTTTTCGCCTGAATTCATTGTAAAGCATCTCATTGGGAATGAGATATTCCGGAATGCTCCAAGTGAGCGTCATGTATTCTAGCCTGTAACTTTGCTCCAACAAGAGTCGATCGGAATTTGCACGTGATCTGCCTCCTTTTATATTTGCCACTGGGGTGGTCAGGTACTAGTCAAAAGACAGAAGCTGACAGATTACTACAGGTGCTGGGGCTTCTGGTTCATCTGCGGCATATTACTTGCAACAATTCGCTGAACGCTCGGGTATTCCAATCAACATCACCGTTTTCGAAAGGTCTAGTTACGTTGGGGGCCGCTCAACGACCGTCAATGCCTATGGCAACCCCCTAGAGCGCGTTGAACTTGGGGCGAGTATCTTCGTCGATGTGAATACTATCCTCAAAAACTCGAGTTCGAAGTTCGGCTTGAGAACTAAGGATTCTGAAACTGAATTCGATGAAGTTTTGAGTATCTGGGATGGCGAGAAGTTCGTTTTTACACAGAAAGATAGCGGATGGAAATATTGGGACATTGCAAAAATGTTCTGGAAATATGGCCTCGTACCTCTTCGAACGCAGCGCCTGATGAGGAGTACCGTTAGCAAATTTCGAAAGTTGTATGAAACGCCTGCCTTCCCATTCAAATCCCTATCCGACAGGGTATTGGATTTGGACCTGACTTCTGTGACATCTTTGACGGGAGAGCAGTATCTTAAGGACAACAACGTGAGTCAACCAGCCCTTCGGATGAAAATTTGCTCATAAGTGTTAGATTGGACCTCCATTTTCTACAGACATCATCCAAGCCAGTACCCGAGTCAACTATGGCCAGAATCTCAATACCATCCATGGACTTGAAGCTATGGTTTGTATGGCTATCGATGGTGCTATGCAAATAGATGGTGGCAACTGGCAAATATTCGACGGCATGTTGAAAGCCTCAAACGCTACAGTTCACCTAAATAGCACCGTCAGTTCCATTTCAAATCACAAAGGCAGATACAGTGTCAAAACCACTTCCGACGATGCTATTACCGGAGAATCATCTACGAAAGATTCTGTTTTCGATACAATCGTTCTTGCAGCACCTCTTCAATACTCCGGCATCAAAATTGAAGAAGGACTCCTTCAACACACGCCCGACGAAATTCCCTACGTTACACTTCACGTCACACTCTTTGCATCCTCCCGCAGACTGGACCGTGGTTTCTTCAATCTCCCACCAGATGCAGACATCCCAACTTCCATCCTCACCACCCTTCAACCCGGCCAAGCCCCCTCGAATTACACAGAAGGCTGTGGCAAACCCGGCTTCTTCAGCATCAGCACCCTACGAACAGTCATCAACCCCCAGACACTAGAGAAGGAGAACCTCTACAAAGTATTCTCACCCCACGCCCTGACCTCCGAGTTCTTGGGCGATATCCTAGGAGTTCCCAGTAAGTCCTCCCCTGCCACCTGCCCCGTTTTGCAGCAGACTAACATACCCCAGTCCCCACAGACCTCAGCAGCATATCCCCCACGAGCGGCGATGCAATAACCTGGTACTACCCACACGTCTGGCACTCGTATCCCTACGAACTGCCTCGCGTCACCTTCGAGGACTCAGCACTAGCCCGCAATTTCTACTACACGAGTGGAATGGAGAGCTTCATTTCGACGATGGAGACGATGGCGCTGATGGGGATGAATGTTGCGCAGTTGGTTGCAGATGAGTTTAGTGAGGTTATGGTGGAGGAGGGGCAGGTAGAAGGAGCGCAGAAGGTTATCATTAAGGAGGAGGTTATTTCTGATGAGCTGTGAGCTGATGGTAATTCATTATTGGGAAAATTTGAAAGGATTTAGGATGGGCGGTCAATTTAGTACTTTCACTTCTTGTATCATGGCAAAATGGGATAGGAATCAAAAGCCAACGTTTGTTTATATGTCGTTAACATCCAACCGATTTGTCCCTTTCTGCCATATTTAATCCTCCATTCAGATTCCTAACCCTTAAACCCATTCTTCAGATTCTCATACTTGGAGTGCGGATACTCGATGCAGTTGTTTCCCTTCTCCAACACCCCCAACTCCCCCACCACAGCCCCAATCAAGCTCCCCTCTCCATTCTTATCCCCCGAACTCTCCCACCACATCGCACCCCCCAACCCCTCACTCTTCAACCACCTCGTCTTCTCCCTCGCCATCTCCGCCGTATCATACGTCACAAGATGCTTCTTAACCGGGTCATAGCTATACGTAGCGCCGGCCTCGCGATCCCACTGCTCCGCCGCCCCCACCAACGGCAGCGCCTTGAAATCAAACACCCCGTTCTCCCAACTCCCCTCCCCAACCCCGCTAAACGCCCGGCCCAGGCCCTCCGTCTCGCAAAAAGCCCGTCCGTACAGCGGCATCCCGAGCACGATCTTCTGCCCCGGGACACCCTGCCTCTTGTAGTACCCCACCGCGCTCTGGCTGTTGAACGGCGTCGCGTCCGGGTACTGCCTGCTAGGGGCGATATTCGCCTGGTGTCCCGCCTTCGCATCCCACGACCCGGCATAATCGTACGCCATCAGGTTCCAGAAATCAAGATACCGGTCCATGCCACCGATATCCATCTTCTCGTAGTTCTGCGCGCCGGCCGGACACGCCACCGTCAGTTCAAAGTGGTGCTTGTGCGGCAGGGTCGCCGAGTAGGCGTCCATGGCTTCTCGGCATGCTTTGAGGAGCAGGACGAAGTCGGCTGCTTCGGATGGGTTCTTGGGGTATTCCCAGTCGATGTCGATGCCGTCGAAGCCGAGGTGCTTGATGAGTTCTACGGCGGAAGAGGCGAATCTCTCGCGGCCGGACGCGCTGGAGGCGGGGACGGCGAAGTTGGAGGAGTAGGTCCAGCCGCCGATGGAGAGGAGGATTTTCAGGGCGCGGTTTTGCTGTTTTAGGATGTTGAGCTGTTTGAGACAGCCGTAGAGGTTGGTGCCGGAGTCGTTCCAGGAGTCGCCGTCGAAGTGGATGTCTGTGTCTGCCCAGCCGTCGGTGAGGTAGCTATGAGTAGGTTAGTATTTTGTGGTAGGGAGATGAAGGGGTTCAAGATGGAGCTTACACTTCTCCGCTTTCTGGACGGACGTTGGCGAATGCGTAGAGGACATGAGTAAGCTTGTCGGCTGGGAGCATTTGGGGGGTATATTTCCGGCCATAGATTGCCCACTGATTAAGTTAGTATTATAACTTCAAAAACAAGAGCCCCTTCTCCAAGTCCTCAATATGGGGTGTTTGTAAGTCACGAGACCAGCTCCAAGACCCCCTCCTTCTTCACTCCAGAGCACCGACAACCCAGCGTAAACCAGGGAGCAGAGATCTCATACTTACATTCACAAAATACGCAACGGAACGATATCCATCACCACCACCCATCTTGTCTTCAACAATCGTTTTCTGGTTTTCGTATGTGAAGAAAGGCGCCAGCAAATCTGTCTCGGAGAAATGCACAAAAAGTAATCCTGCAGATGCAACGAAGAGTGGGACAGCGTAAAGAAGTAGTCTCTTAAAGGAAGCCACTTTGACGTTTTTCTATGAGTTGAAGTTGAAGTCGAAGGTGGGAGGAAGTGTTTATGTTTAAGTCGAAGGTGTGTTTATGTTTAAGTTGTGAGGTGCAGGTGTGGCGTTGTGAATGCATGTGTGGCGAAGCTGTGCTGTGGATTCAGCTCCAATCACAGGGCTGAGTGGGGATAGTGACGACGCGCGGGGTTGCACAGTAAACTGATGAAGAAAGGGGTGGTGAAAATAGACAGGATGATTGGAAATAATGTAATTAAACTTCGGTAAGCATATTGTTGCCTATTCAGGCTCCCGAGCAATAAGAGCTTGCAACAGATCCACAATTGGTCAAGCGTTTCCATATCACAGCAACGTTCCATATCACAGTAACGTTGCGACTTTGAGATCTGGTTCTTTTACGAATATCATTGCGTGCCGTAAAACATAATTAATTTACTCCAGTAATCTCTACTGAATTCTGGCGAACGCAGCTTCAGTGTCCCATCACATATGGGGCCTTTTGATCAAAGCCATAGAATACTTTCCCAGCACATAGGAGAGAATAAGCTTCTCTCACAGCCCATATTTGTTCTCGAAGCGATGGCTGGCGCCCCGTCGTCGCTGAAACTAGGGATCACGAGGATCGTAGTTACCATGGGAATTCCACGTTGGGAAGGTCTCGTCCTAGACACAAGAACCGACACTATATCTTCAATGTCCCTCTCGCCCGACTTGATAAGTTTGAAACAGTAGTGCCATTTCGGCTACCTGCCTCGAAGGGTGATACCTCAGGGTATATGGTATGCATCGTAATAGTTTAGAAGAGGTCTTTAACCTTTGGGATTGCTCTTATGTTGGTAGATATCCATAGGACGACCCTTGATATCCTCACTGGAGCAAACCTCTGGAGCCGGTAGTAGTTTCCGGTAACTCTCATTTCGGGGGTCCGTAACACCATACCCCACTGGATCCCTCTGCCTCAGAAAAGTGTGTATCCTTTCCTCTCGGTTTTCAAATGAATTCGCTTCTCGTCGGCGACGCATCAGGTCCTTCGAAGCACGATCATGCAGAGCATCGCTCTGCTCTAGGAGGTTTATGGAATAGTTCCCAACGCGAGTAGCCTGGCCGATTCCTCCCAGGACTGCGAATATGACGATCAAGCCAACGAAGGCGCCGTTCGAGACGAATCTTGGTTCCTGAGGCCCTTCGGCCTCTCGCTGATACCACTTTTCCCAATCTTCCCAAGTTGCATTTTGACTAGGCCCGTTTGGTGAACTACCCCATCCTCTTGCGCCTTCCGAACGATCCTGAGCGACATCTGGCTGCCCATTCCACCCTGCTCCATATAAATCATAAGCACCCCGTTTGACCGGATCTGACAGGATATTGTTGGCAGCAACAACTAGCCTGTATCTCTCCAATTTGGTGTTCTCTGATAATCCGTCGTGTAGACTGTCGAACTGTCGATCCGGGTGATATAGCTTCACTAGCTCGTAGAATCGCTGTTTCGAGTAAGGTGAACCTTTCTTCTGGTTGAAGATCTGGTAGGGCGATGGGATGGTGTTTGCAGATGTCACCTCTGGCCATCTGAGGTTCCCATGATTGTGCCTGACAGGACCATCAGAGACCATAGCATAGTGCCGGCTTTGCTGTTGGGATGCACTGGAGCGATGCTGTAGTGACGTCTTCGATACTGGTCGTGAGTGATGAAGGCAATGGAAATTGCTGTATGGCAGCAGGATTCCGGACTTTTTCAACATGACTGACAACAAGCCAGTCCTGATGTTGAGGGAAAAGAATCATGCCCAAGGCATGGAAGGGTAAGCATTCGAAGCGTCCGGAGGACAAAGAAACCAGACAGCGGAGTGGGCAGAAGACCATCCATTCCATTACCCTTTAGCTTCAGCACTAAACTAGTCCCTCGGCTACGATAAGGATCAGGATAAGCTAAGCTAAGATAGGATAGGCTCGGCTCGATAGGATAGGATAGGATAGGATAGGATAGGATAGGATAGGATAAGGATAAGGATAGGGGCGGCGATAAGAGCAGTTGCAATATTTACTTTGACGCGTCAAATCTTGCTGCTCTTAGACTTGCTCAATAATCCAATCCTGCTGCATGACACCGCCAAAACTCCCTCATATTTGCTCATTGATACCGTACCGTACCGTACCGTACCGTACTGTACTGTACGTAGATGAGCAGATCCCAAAAGATGATCAACAAGTTCTCAAAACACCACCGTCAGTCATCATGGATTGGCTTCTTGCTCGCGCGAAATCTAAACGCAATCGACTTCTGAAGCGGAGAACTCCACGCACGAGCACCAGAGCACCCTCTACTACGCCAAGCGGTCATCAAAAGTTCGATGAGGCGACAGGACAGGTCTACACAGAAACAACTGTCGCTATTGACACGGCAAATGATCTCGACTGGACGCGCCGAACCGTTATTGTTCTTGGCCCGGACTGGCGCGAGCAGGAAGAAGTAGCACTCGTCGAAGCCTGGAGGGCAAGCCAGAATAAAGGTATCGATCCCGAGACCCTGGGAAGTTATCGTGCATATCTAGACAGTCGAAGAAACTCGAGGATTTGGGGCTTCAGAGGAGCTCGATCTCTCCAAGATGTCGCCGTCGAAACCATCTTGCAAAACATCAATCAGATTACTTTGCAGGGCATTGAATGTCTGCCCGTGCAATTAGTGCGTCGTATATGGCATGCTGTTAACAAGAGGTTAGTCTATTGCTTGATACATCGCATCCAAGCTAATTTTGTCTTTCTAGATGCTTGATATCCCTCGATACCTGGTTGATCTTCTCTAAACTCCTCCACAAGGAGGAAGACTCAACATTGAAGCTTATGAGATATCGTCAAGACATCAGAGAGCCCAAATCCCCTCTACAAGTTTATACAACTCCACTCACATCACCGTCTTTTGACTTCATAACTTGTCTGAGCATCACAATCGTCTGTGAAGTTTCTGACCTTGTCAAAATCTCTTCGATTAAGAACCTTGGGTCCCTCGAGATTATTCACACGGGCTCAAAAACCCAATCACCTGTGAAGGATCAACTAATGAAGACCTGGCATCAGGCTGCGATGGACGATGGGGCTTTCCGTGTTTTGAGAATTATGAGGCTCTGGAGTCATCCAGAATTGACTTCCAAGTCCCTCGGCTTCCTCAACAGCTTTCCGGCGATGGCTGTTTACGATGTGCGATGGTGTGCCTTTGATCTGGACAAAAATTTCAGGTTACATGCGAAGAATCTTGGGTGGATAGCTGCGCTGGAGCCGGATGTTCTTGGTCTAATGGAAGCTGCTTGCGTTGAAAGAGCCTTCATGATGCGAGGCGATCAAGATATTAACGCCGAACCCGTCGAGAAAGCTGCTGCTTGTCAGCTATGGGACGGATCAAGCATCAGAAGAATCCCACGATCCAAGGTACGAGATTTTCTCTCTCGACCTGAGATTACGGTCACAGGAGATGCAGTGTCCGAACGTGATGTGTACACTCGGATTCAAGGAGATATGGGCGTATTGGAGCCTCGATACCCAGAGAAAGATGCGAAGGACCCACGGAACAACCATGTTCGACGACCGCTTTCAAAGCATCCAGCCGCTGAGACCTGGGAGTTCCCGTTATACACGACATTCTCCAAGATAGGGGAGTTGAGAAACGATGTGGATCTGAAGAGAGCGGGTGTTGAGATCGGAGACCAGGTTGTTGTAGACAAGGAATTGGTCAGTTCGGTTCCGGTGGTCTCACTCCGTCTTGGTCCATCCGAGGGATGGCTGCAGGACTTCCCTTACAGCGGACAAAAGTCAATTTACAGCCATTCTAACACTTCGTCCTCATCTGTCCTTGAATCGACAGATCCGCCGGGCGGGCAGAAACCAGAGGCCCTGGCTTTCATTCGGATCAAGGCACCAGAGCCGGGGCAGAAGATGAAGAGAGTAATGTCAGCAAACGCACCATTAAGCCCAAATGGTGGACACATTGGCGACGCTTTCGATGTTCGCGTTGATGCTAAGAAGCGGCCATCGTCTCAAACTCTCCCTATGAAGACGAATCGAGACAGTTTCATGAAAAGGAAAAAGCGGAAGATTGAGGATGTGTTGAGTTCTTTTATTTGATGGTGTTGTGGCAGATATGTGACATATTGACGGAGCTTAGGGGCGTTGGCGATTTGTTGTTCTTAGAGATACCCATGATCTACTCCGTAGAACGAATTTTGAACTTATTAGTAGCCCCTTTCTTCTAAGAAGTGAGACTCGCGGTGTAGATCGCAAAATACCCAATTGGTGTGCAACACTTTGATGGAAAAAAGACCATCAAGTGGACTCACCTTCTGCTTAGTCGGAGCCTTCTGTATGCAACTTCTTGTGCTTCATTGGACTTAGCTCTTGGTAGCAAAATAACATGAACTTCTACAATTTCCTTTCCTACAAGTCATCCTGCACACAAAACCTTTGGAGGCACAATCGGCTTACCATTTGCGCTGTATACCACTTTGCCTACATTGCTCAAGTGAGCTCATTACCCTCTGGCATAACCTATCCCAATACAGAAAGGGTGCTATGACGAACACTCCTACATCCGTCGAACGTAACCTGGGGATGTCATAATGCGCCAGTGTTCATATAATGAGATTCAATTTGGATTGGATTTCCCTGCCACAAGAAAGCAAGCTAATTAGAGGTTTCTTTGTTATGCTCGGAAAAGCAATGTTTCTCCAAGCCAGCGGGCAGGTCATCTGCACGGTTAGGACCTGCAATGGAAATAGGCGCATAGGGAATAGATACTCCAGCGTCTCTTTAATTCACGTTTGCTACATTTTGCTGTCAATGCCAAGTCTGCTGTCAAAGATAAAGACGGTCGGTAGAGGTCCGATAATAACAGCAGTAGCTCTTCAGAGAACCGCTTATCAATATTAATCTGCCCAATGCTTATGCAGAAGGACGAGTTTCATTGAGTGAATGTTTGGTTTTACTTTTGCTCACTGCTCTTCCCTATTATAACTATTGCATTTTGATGTTGATAGTATGATCCCTCTCATTCGAGCATCCTACCCCCCTAAATACTCTAATTGAGTGGGGTATACTCCGATTTCTCCCTGAAATGACTTCTATTCACTCAAACGGTCAAACCATTCACCCCCTAGCAACTATCAACCTAGTATATAAACACACCCTCCGCACCTTCCCTACATTATAATAACAGTATCCCAAGCTCAAACCCAAGTACTGAGAAGCTGGCAAAAACTCAAGGAGATATACTTATGTCTAAGGAATAAGCGTAAATATAGGGAAGTTTATCTCCAGTGTATGCGAGGGTAAGTGAGATTAGGCCAGGGGTGTATATCTGGTTTGCAGTGTTTTAACACGTTAGAAGGTCGTCGGGATAGTGAATTTGACTATTTGATAACGAGTTGCTATTAGGTTTATTCTACGGTCGAAAGTTGCGATGACTTGTTTTTTATTCCCACGGGCCGGTTGGTTGTGGGAAAGCGCACTTCAGGGGGGATGCTGATGAGACTGAGACTGAGACTGAGACTTGCGCGCTGAGGATGCTTTCTCCGCCTGCCATATCTGCTAAGTCTCTGGGCTTGTTATCACTGCTTCCGCTCGAAGTGAAACATTGCATGCTCTCCTGCTTACCTTATGCGACGACGGCTATCACGTGTAATGGTAACGGTTAAATGGATGATGACGATTGGTATCATGCTGTGTAACGCATACACCCCATTTTTAATTAGTGGCTGGCCAAAGTCCGTGTGAGAGTACGCTGTTATGGATTGAAGGTGGGCTGGATTGTAAAGAGGTGTGGCAGGAGCCGTCTAAATACTAGGTGGAGGCCTGAGGCCCCACAGTCCGTTTACATAGGTACTCTAAAAACTGGGGACTCCTGTGACTGGCTGTAGACTCACTAAAATAATCACAACCCCTCAAAGAGTCAACACAAGTGTTCACCCCGCTTTAGTGTCACCTCAGTTTGCCCAACCATAACTGCAGGGTTCAGGCACTTCATCGATAAAGGTCAGACTGCAAACGCTTTCTTCTTGCTGGTGAGAAGAAGTCTTGCCAGATAGGCCGTCGTCAGCATCATCCCAAAGTTTCGTGCGCACGTGTTCTGCGCTCCCTAGCATGTCTGCCCTGAAGCCAACCCTCGTCATCATCCATGGTGGATGGCATGTACCCGAGAGCTACGAGAAGCTCATCGTAGCTTTGGAGGCAGGCGGCTATGAAGTTCACTGCCCACGTCTCCCTTCCACAAACCAGGTAAGAACAATCAAGAAGTTTCGAAGCCCTCCTTTCCGTCCTAGATGTAATTGAATCTTTCAGAGCCGCCCCCCCAACGCGGACCTCTACACCGACTCAGAACTGGTTCGTTCCTACGTCTCAAGCCTTGTGCGAGCCGGGCGCACTGTCGTTGCCATTATGCACTCATATGGTGGACAAGTTGGGAGCAACGCGCTTGTCGGCCTCGGCTTAGAAAACCGTGTTGCGCAAGGTCTTCCTGGGGGCGTCTCGCACCTGGTGTATCTGGCAGCATTTGCCGTGCCGGAGGGCACCAGTATGAGGGACAAAGTCAAGGAATTTAACCATATGGGCCTGGTACCCCTTGCTTTCAATTTCGCCGAGGACGGCACATGTCTGAACAACGACCCGAAAACGCTGCTGATCGGCCCAAGCACAGTCGACGAGGAAGAAGTCGAGCGGTATTTATCTACCTTGGTTCGCTGGAATGGCAATGGGCTGCACCTGCCAATCAAGCATGCGGCGTGGCGCGAGATACCGGTCGCATACATCCATGCCACGGCAGACATGACTATGCCTTTGGATTACCAGAAAAGCTTTGTCAAAGGTATGGAAAAGAACGGTCGTCCGGTTCAAACTTTTGAGCTGGCAACTGGGCATTGCCCTAATCTGACAGCAACGGAAGGTGTTGTTGACGCGATCAACAGTATTGTAAAGGGCTAATGATCAGGTGGAGGTCGGCATGGTGCTGGGCTGGTGGTGCTGGTGGTGGATTTAGCTGCTTACATAAGTATATTGGGGCCGTAAAACCCCTCACCTCGGTTCTAGCTTCTCTCTACACATACACATACATTACCTCTTATGCTAGCGTCAAGGCTCTATTTGATGGCTTTTGTGACCTTTGCATTCTAACACGATGCAATTGTTTTTACCTAGAGTTTAACTTTGGGCATAAGATTCACGACTAAGGTACAAGTATCTGCAAAACTATTGTTCGAATTTGGAAGTGCCAATTCTTTCTGCCTACAACTGTCCAGCGAGTGAAGGTGCAGCAAGCTCCTCGATGCCACCTTTCAGAGAGCTGCCAAAATGGGCTTAGCACGTCTTCGTACCCCATTGGAGGTCAGGGTCATAGGCAACAGCTTAGGCTGTTTGATTTATGCCCGCATTTAAGACACAAATGACTATCATCATCAGCATCATCATCAATAGTACATCTAGGGCCCTGTGGGACCTCACGAGTACCCTCGCCCTAAATAACTATTTATTATCGGTTCCCCTCCTTCGCTCGCTTTGCTTGTTTTGCTCAACTACAAGCAAAGGAGTGGAACCAGCTTATCTGCTCAGATTGCAACTTGCCATTCTTCAAACATCATTCACAATGCCATCCACGTCCGATGCACATTCGGACCCTACTTTCCGTCAGTATCACGCCTCTCAAGCTGTGTCTTACGCAAAAGCCCGGGGCTCTTACTCGTCTGAGCTATATTCCATTGTTCTGGCTTATCATTCCTCCACATCTGGCGCCTTTGATACTCTTCTGGATGTGGGGTGCGGGCCGGGGAACGCGACTCGTGATCTCGCATCTTACTTCTTGCACGCTTCTGGGGCCGATCCCGGCGCGGAGATGATCAATGAAGCTCGTCGAAACGGCGACGACAAGGTTACGGCCTCCGGGGAACCCATCACCTTCTTCGTTGGGGCAGCTGAGCAGATTGCGGAAAAGGTCAAGGACTCAAGCGTTGACCTTCTTGTTGCAGCCATGGCGGTAAGCAGTCTTCGTCTTCTTGTCTTATTGCATCATTGTAGGTATGTAGCTCAAGTTGGTTGAACTCGTTTGCAGGCGCATTGGTTCGATATGAAAGGATTCTGGGATGCTGCAGCACGAGCCGTCAAGCCAGGAGGAACCGTGGCCCTCTGGACTCACGCTTCGCTTTACTGTCGTAAGATTGTTCCGTCGATCATCTCGGTGTCTTCTCTCAACTCAACTGACTGATGGTCACTGACTATGCGCCAGACCCAGCTACAACCAATGCCGTCGCTGTTCAGAAGGTCCTCTTCCATCTTGAAGAAGACCTTCTGGGCCCCCATGAACTTCCACCTAACAGAATATCACGAACAATTTATGACAGTCTTCTGTTGCCGTGGAATATTACACCACCAATTGAACCATTCCCCGCTTCATCGTACATTCGCTATGAGTGGGACCGTGATGGGATCCTAACCAATGGCGAAGACTTTTTCGGAGGCAGCAAAGAAATAACTCTGGGAGAACTTGAAAAGAGTCTTAGCACGGCAAGCATGGTCACGAGATGGAGACAGGCGCATCCAGATCTGGTAGGAACGGAAATGGACTGCGTCCGAAGCACGATGATGGATATTGGTTTGGCCATGGGCGTGGACAAGGCTTCCATTCCAGCCACAAAGATCCGCACTGGTCACGCAACTGTGCTTTTACTGTTCAAGCGAGCCTAAAAGAGTGTGTTTCATTGGTGTAGCTACCAATACAATTGTCCCGATCCTCAACCTCTCCTGTTTCTCAATGAAATTGGTCAAAAAACAAAAACTTCATAATTCCACCGTCTCGAGTTCCTCAATCCTTCCCTACTCCTCTAGCATTTCTCGCGTCCAAGAAGCGTCAGGGACACACGGTGCCTAGTTGTTCCGTCAGTTGAGAATCCATGACAATAAGTGATAGATTCTTTACCAACTAAGGCTTTCAGTTGGCCTTGGTTTCAACGAGACCCTCGTGGCCCTCATACTTGCTGTAGGATCCACGCTTCTGATTGTAGTTTGCAGCTGAGCCGTCGGCTAAGCCTAAGATCAAGCGGTCCCTTTTATAGTTTGCATCTAAGCCGTCGGTTAAGCCTGAGATCAAGCGGTCCCTTTTGTAGTTTGATCTGAGCCGTCGGCAGTGCCCGAAATTAATCGATCAGGCTCAGCGGCCGGTGTGCAGCCACAGCGACAGCCGCGAACAAGACGACAAGCTTCTGGAGTTGCATGTTTGAGAGGGCGAGGCAAGTAACTTAAGGAATCCGAGAAAAGTCTTGGTGGAAGAAGGGTCAGTGATAATAAATAGGAGCTTGATAAGCCAGAAAGACGGTTGATGGTGAAGATGAGTTTGAGGTCTATCTTAGTGGTATTTATATATTGCACTTCTTTTCTAGCTTGCAAGGGGTATAGGATCGTTTATTTCAAGTACTTATTAGGTTTGTTTTTCATCTTTTTTATCGTCGAGATATTATCTTTATTTACGCTACTAATAAGCAGTCCAAGGAAGAAACTGCTCTATAAAAGGTGTAGTATGCATATTATATCCATAGGCTATAGCTATATTTTAGGAAGTCTAGGTTTAATCTCGAATTGTCTCGAGCTTAAGCCTTATATTATAGCATTGGACTAAGTAAATTCAACTTCTAGTATAGAAACAATCTACGTATGGCTTGGATTTGTTAAATCTTGTTTACGGAGTTGTATTTTCTGTCTGACAGCAAAGGCTCTATTTCCTACTTGGGGTATCCAACCAGTCAAAATTGGGGCTAAACTGCTAGCGCAAACTGGATACGCCCAGATTCTACGGTATCCCGGACCAGGTTCTGCAGTCTTCGCATGTATCAGTTTCAGGGGTGTTTGGTCTGATCTAAGGGCCGACGCTAAATGTTGGAATGTTGGAAGCCTCGATGTCTCCGTGTTCCCTTTTTATAAGACTGGGCGTTCCTTCAGTACCCTATCGCCGCTGTCCAAGGGAAAAACAAAATAGACTATCCCAACATCGATACGCCTGCCAACCAGCCCAATGTCTTCTATCGCTAGTACTAACATTGGCCCGCTCACTACAACCTTTATACCATCCTTATCGATCTGCACCAGTTCTTATGTCGGACAAAATCTAGGTGCAAGTTGCTCGCGCTCGCACAAGAGGTAAATGGAAATGCATGCTTGCCCCCCGGGTTTAACCGCGAGCCAGAATACTTCTATTCACCTGGGATCTGTCCATCTGCATACGACTATGCCTGCGCGATAGTTCCCTCAACGACGAATGGTGTCGTTGGATCAACAGTAGCGACATGCTGCCCCAGGTTAGTGATTCATCACCACATCGTCACTTACCGTACTATACTACTATAGTGATATGAATCACTCATGGCTAATGTGTCCGTGGTTTCCAACAGCTCATACACATGTGCCAACACCCGCCAAAGTGGGGCACTGAATGAGACTTACGCCTGTTACGCAACTATCTCCTCTCAAAGCACGTTGACGATTTCAAGTACATCTTCTAGGGACAGCATTAGAGTGGGTGCCATAGTTATGGCGGTGACCTCGGGACAGGTCGTCTTCGCAAACGGAATTGCTACAGTATCGCAAGAGCGGGCACTGATCCAGCCCGGACAACAGCATCCTCAACATCCTTAATTACGCCAACGACAGCGCCGGAATCAATAATACCGTCGAGTACAACAAGCCAGTTTGTTGTTGCGACAGGGACCGCAAACACTCGCAAACCCGCCAGGCTCAGTGATGGTGCGAAAGCCGGGATCGGCATAGCAGCTGCGCTGGGCGGCCTACTATTCATTGGCTTTGGCCTCCTGATATCTCGATGGCGCTACCAAAAGCGAGCAACGCATCAGGGTGATGGTGCTGCTACTGTTACCTCTACTGAGAGCCAGATGAAGGCAAGCCTGAGCTCGAATCTGGTGAGAGCCAGGTGCATAGCAAGCCTGAGCTCGACTCTGGGCAGGCCCGGCAGATGTCGTTACCGGTATACGAGATGCCTACTGGAGGCCGCTAGAAGTGTTTAGAGGATCAAGCTGTTAGAAGGTGTTGGTAGACAACAATACTTGTTAAGTATAGTTCTATACCGTAGAAACGGAATATCTACGGAGTTTGTATAGGGCGGCCAATCAAAACGCTAGACTAACGCCTCGCCCCACTTCCCGCCTTTAAAATTTAGCTCCCGCCGCCAAGAGACCAATCGCCGGTAATACGAAGTACGACAGTACTGTACGGAGGTACGCCGTAGCCGTTACAGTAACTGCCCCTGCCTCTTCTAGACCAGCCCGTGCGGCCTTCAAACCAGAGAAGACCAGACGATTGAAAATAACCTTACCTATACCTATGAGCCACGCTACATTCTCTTCCATTGCCATTGCCTATCTGCTGCCCCCTTCAGCTTGCACCTCAGTCTCTCGTATCGATTGGATGACCTTCGTCCTTGGAAATGGAGAGAAAAAAGGATACAAGCACGCTCAAATATATGCATCCAGTTTCGTACGTGTTTTCATCCATACAGTATTAAAGTGCCTGTGCCACCAACAATCCTTTCAGGAGATGTCGGCGAACTAAAAGGGCATATGCCACGCATGCACAGAAATCACACAGAGCCTCTGCTCATACAAGGCGCGCGGTTATTACGCAAGGATAGGTGACCCCCCTTGCTAGCTCAAAATTTGGCTGCCCACATGTTTAGCAAATTGTGCATCGGACATCCTAACAAGGCTGAAAAGGACGAAGTGTTGGTTGTATCTTTTTACGTCCAATCAACCTATAAATAAGTATCAATACTCACCTCCGGGGGCCGCAGGCAAACTAACAACCAACACCGAGGACCGGGGCAGCGAGGTCACCGAGGTGCTGATCAGCGGTTTTCTCGTTGAGTTCTATTAAATTTGACTTCGCTGTGTATATTCAAACCTTTTTTTTTATCATGCAAAAAATGTTCTATTCGGAAATTTCATCTGCCTATTCTTACTTTTTCACTATGCGCCGAAGACCAAACTCTCGAAGGATAGTAATAATTGGCGTCCTTTGTATACTAATCTCTGTCTTTACCGTTAATCAATTCTACGACGGAAAGTATAGTCATCTTCCTGGCTTCAGCAGCGAGAGTCAAATCCACAATCAAGCCTGTCGTATATGGCCAGAATGGAGTGCTTCAGACCGTGGAAATCTTCGCTATGGTGATTATAACACCAAAGAGGCACGGCGGCTGCCTTCGGTAGGCGATGCAAAGGTTTTGGGAAATCCGGATGTATGTCTCAAGGCCGAATCGCGGCTTGATGTGTATCGCATGGCGTCGACGGAAGATTATGACTGGAATACAGTGCAATGGGGTGAGTGTTTAAGGCTCGTATATATGATTTAGCTGACCATAACAGGTCACGTCCAGAAACGTTGTGCTGCTGGCAATCAACATCTCTACATCGAAGAGATAAGTATTAACAGCACACGTAACCATGATTTATGGCTCCAACCACCATACCTCGCCCAGACGAGTATCCAACCAAAGCAAAAAGGGGGACGCACAGCAGTCATCCTCAGAACATGGGATAACTACGAATATACCGATGCCCGACGAGCTTGGCTCCGAGCCTTGATCACAGAAACTGCTCTGCATTCGGGCGGTCACTACGAAGTCTTCCTTCTGGTGAATGTAAAGGATAGCACAATAGAGCTTGAGGAGAACCAGGCGGCTTATAAACAGGCACTCCAAGCATACGTCCCGGAAGAATTTAGAGATATGGCCATGTTGTGGAACCAACGCACTGTTGAAAAGTGGTACCCAAAAGTCGAAGAGCATGGTGCGCAAGATCAGATGTATCAGGCACTTCAAATCTTCTCGCACCAATTTCTACATTTTTCCCACTTTTGGCAGCTGGAGATGGACCTTCGTTTCACTGGCCATGTTTACGATAGTCTGGAAAGTGCCGTTACGTTCTCTGGATCACAACCACGGCGCAACCTCTGGGAGCGTAACGGCCGCTTCTACATCCCGGAACTGCATAATGGATCCTACGATGCTTTCACAAAGGCCGTCGACGATGAGATTGGCGACTCGGGTATCTGGGGTCCTATTATGACGACAAACTTCACGCCTAAAGGCCCCAAGCCACCTCCTCGGTCAGAGAAAGATTGGGGCGTTAACGAAGACGCGGATCTCATCAATTTGTTTCCAGACATAGATCCCATCGGATCTGACTGGATCTACGAAGACATGGTGCATGGCTTCACCGACGGGCTAGCAACTCCTCGTCGAGCTGGCTTCGTAAGCATTACGCGCTCCTCGCGTCATCTCCTTCAGCTTGTCAGCGAGGCACAACGTGAAAGTGGCCAGTGGCTCGCCAGTGAAGCAACGCTGGAGACTTTTGCATTGCTGCATGGCTTGAAAGCAGTGTCGATACCCCACCGGATCACGTTTGCGAACGATTGGACAATCCAGAAACTGGTTGAAAATATCGACCGTGGTCCACCGAGTAACAAGGCCGGCGGACATGGGATTTCATCATCTTATACAACCCATGGATGGGTTGAAGGACCTTGGGGGCAATCAAGCTATTGGTGTAAACAAAATGATGCAGATAACCAGTGGCGGACGTATCTTGGCGGGGATTGTTTGCCACCGCTCTTACTACACCCCGTCAAAGACGAGTAACTTCATGTTTGACAGCTGTCCACTTTCGGTGAAGATTGGTGAGGTGAGGCTAAAAGTCACATATTTTCTATTCTGTACATCTAATAGACATCTGCAAAATGTGAAGAGAGAAAGATTTCTTCGCGAAAGAGGGGACATCGATGTTTTGGGTGGATGAACACAGCGTTCTCCAAAGAAAGAAGAGAGACACACAGAGAGAGAGAGAGAGAGAGAGAGAGAGCGAACTTAGTGATCTTGAGAACACTACTAGGCATACTTGCTAGCTTGAGCTGAATGAAAGATGTATATCAGTCTTGGCGCAGACTGGCTGATAAGTCAGTCGCTATTCAGTCACCTTATTAGTTAAAGCTTTTAGAATTAGCCAGTTAGTTCTTAATTTCCTAATCAGTGACTAATCAGCTAATGAGTAGTAAAATCGTTAATAATAGGGTTTGTTTATACCTATTTTTTGGAGGTTTTAAAGGGGGGTGAAACTGCGAGGTGAGGTTTAGCCTTAAATAGCCGAGCACCCCATATTTGCGCCACTTAAGCATGGACCACTTGAGCGAAGAGCTAGTGGGGCGTACTAAGCCTCTTTAGTCCCACCACACTATTCATACCCCCGCTCTATGGACTTCTTCTATACTCTATATTTAATTATATTACTACTTGGGCAAAGTAGAGAGAGCTAATAATTCAGATTTGAATCCAATTATCTGCAAAGAAACAGGGTATTAGGCTACTCCAACAAGCTATGTTTTGCACTATCCATACACTTGACTCCGCACTCGCACCAACAAGAACACCTCACAAAAACATATACACAAGTTCAAAAAAGCCATGTTCCGGAAGATTAATTACACCGAAACTATCTCACCAACATCTTCCATCTAAATTTCCAAGCCCTTCAGACCCCAATGTTCCTCACTCATGGCTTACTTCTTCTTCAGTCTCCCCACCACAAGCCAGCCAATAAGTCCGACGAGTGGCACAAACAGACAGCCAACTCCAAAGCCGATCCAGAAATGCTTGGGATCTGTGCCCAAGACCGAGCGCGAAGCGAGGTGTGCGGAGGACGTGCTTTGGCGGGCATGTAAGGGGTGGGCGGCGATGAGAGAGACTGCATCACGGGGGAGTTAGTTGTTTCCTATGCAAGACGGGTTCGGAAGTAGAGGGGGCTTAGATTCCTATTCTAGGAAATTTGTAGGAGTTAAATTGTATGGCACGAAACATGACAGAAGGGGGCAGGGTGAAATCAAAGAGCCAGTTCTCCTTACGGTAGGCGAGGAGGGTGAAGAGGATTTTGGTGATGGTATTCATTGTATTGTGTGTTGTTCGCTGAATGAACGTTGTGTACGGAGTATGATGTGTGTTGGATGCTGCTGGATGCTGGACCTTGTTGAGAGTCTTTCGGTAACGCTTGGTAGGATGAGCTTGTTGCTTGCTTGAGGTATTGTTCAAGGAATACAAGTCTACTTATACAGCAGGGCGAAGGCGGATCCTCGTAAATGACGGGAATCATGCTTCTGAGTTCAGCACAATCACAGGGATACATGTCATTGAAGGAGGAAATACCTTTGTTATTCATGGACGGGACCTCTGTGATTGACTTCTTCCCAACATCCACGTCCTAAACACCAGTACTCTCGATCTTGGCGAGGCGTTTTTGACGACGCCTGGATACCTCATACGCCACCAAGAAGCCCATGACGCCCATGCCAACAACGATGACGAGGATTATCAGTCCTATATGCTCTCGAGCATATGTGCTGCTGTTCGTGAGCTGCTTGTGGCTCGGTGCCGGGGCCGTTTCATTTGACGGTTGAGTTTTGTTTGCTGCTATGGCGGCACCCAAGCCAATGAGGGGAATAGAGAGTGTCATTCTATGAGATGCGTCGACTGCTTTGATATTCCAAGGTATGGTTTTGTTGTAATAGTGGTGTTGAGGCTCTTGTGTTCTTTGAAATTTCGTATGAATATCGGTTTACCACAAGTGCTCCTTATGCGTAGAGTTTTGATGTTGATGTATTTGGTGGAGTAGTTAGGTAAAAGTTGTAAGACTGGGCCAATCACAAAACAGAGCAAGTAATAAGGGGTTCTCGCGGTGACTGTTCTAAGATAAATAGATGAATTGACCCATACTTGGGATGGATGCCCTAAAATATAGAGAGGAAGCAGCTTGTTTTATGCCTGTTAGCAATAAATAATCCGCATGCGGCCTAGCTTCCTTTCTGTAGTTGTTTGCTCCTTTCATAAACCCTTTCCTTATATAAAGAGACTCGAGAGCTATGAATTACTCTTTGCAGCTAGTATCGTAAATAACAGGAATAATTTCTGTGACCAGACTTGACAAGAGCACGGGCGACCTTCGGAAACAGTAAGCTCCAGCCTGACGGTGATTGCAGCTTGCAATGGCAGGGTTGTGATATTTGCAGACATTGGAGTACCCAGTTCCCTGGAGGTCAGTCCAACAATGTCCCATGATTCTTGAAACTTTATCATGTTTTTCTGTACAGCTTTCAGGGAATGTGAACATTGCACACCCACTCTGTATAAAGCGCAAGGAAACTGGGAACGGGCGCAACTTTGAAGATTTTCACATTCGTTCCTTCAAAAACGTCTCTATGCCCGCTTCCACTCCTTCAGGACTCGGCTTTTCCGCACAAACGTCTGGCTCGAAGTCAAAACTAGTCTGTAAAAAGTCCCTAGTCGTAGGCCCGATAGTTGCAATATGCGTCTTTCCGTCTCGCTGGTTTTCGGTCTTGACCTTGCCGGTTTCTGGGTCAAGCATACAAAGAGCTCGCAGCATAGCTTCACACCCTGTTGGCGAAAAGACAACAACCCATCTCATGGGTTTGTTCTCTGTCTCTTTCAGCAGCTTGCTAAAGTCTTTCTCGAACGACTCCATCACGCCGGTCCCATAGACTGCCAACTCATCGACTTGTATCCTTCGATTGCGGGGTAAAGCGGGGTTCATAAGAGTCTTCGGTATGATGTCCCGCCTTTGTTCTCCCACGAGGAACAATAACGGAGGCTTAATTTCCATGTCTTTGTACCATTTCCCGTAATGATCTATCATATAATGTGCCAATGCCTCGCCATTCCCCGTCTCGGAGCCGAATATATTGAGGGGAGGCGTCTGAGGAATTGATCGTAGAGCTCGAGATGTTGCTGGTCCCACGGTGTATATCGGGATATCTTGTAAATGCGGCCAGCTATCGACGTCTAAAATACATCTCATTAGTGAGGTGTTGAGCTTGGAAGAGGAGATATTATATACCCTGCCCCTCATCAACCAGCTTCGCAAATGCCTCCACAGCTCGCTGAGACGTAAATATCAACCCTCCATATTTCGCGGCAGCTTGTCTACCAATCTCCTTATTCCGCAGAGCATCTCTCGCAACCTTCAACCCCTCCTCCAGAAGTTGATGCTCCAACACGGGGACGAAGACCGGCTCGAACTGTATTCCCTCCTTTGTGGCGTCGAATTGCTCCTTGTAACCATCATTCGGAAGCGACTTGGTCTTCAGCAACAGCACTGGTGTCTTTTCTTTCGCACCTTCAATCGCACCCATGTCGTCGTCGTCGCATCATTTCAGTTGGGATCGTCGTCGTCGTCGTCGTCATGCAGCCTTTGCTGCTAGAGAAGTTTAAATCCCGAGCGGAATGGCCCGCCGACTGCGGCTCAACCTGCATTACAAAGCTTCCACCACCAGGCTTTTATTACTGTATATAACTTACACTCTTTTTTTCTTTTCTTCTTTTTGCATTTGCATTTGAATTTGCACACGGTCGCACAAAAGTTGCCTGGGAACATAATGACAGAAGAAAACCGGGAAAGTAGTGCAGGCAGTACAGCTACAACTACAGCTACTTCGACATCTGCTGGTGATGCCAAACCCGCAAGAAAGAAGGGCATTGTGTTAGGGAAAGATGGGAAACCGTGAGCTCTGCGAACCCGGAAATCTGGGCGTCGAGTGCTGATCGTAGAAAGGTGTCGGACCTGCAATTCACTAGCCGACTTCACCTCGCAGAGGAAAGCCATCACGAAGCCCTCCGCGCCCCCGAAAGAATGCCCGCCAGATGTGGAAGAACTAGGCCGTTCGTCGTGGACCCTACTACACTCGATCACGGCTACGTATCCCGAGGCTCCTACGCCGAACGACCAGAGCAACGTGAAGCAGTTCCTCGGGCTCTTTGGGAAGCTATATCCGTGTTGGGTCTGCGCGGAGGACTTCCAGGTGTTTATGGAGCGGAACAAAGTAAGGGCGGAGAGTAGGGATGAGTTTGGGACGTGGATGTGTGAGGCGCATAATGATGTTAATCGGAAGCTTGGGAAGAAGGAGTTTGATTGTGCCAAGTGGGAGGAACGGTGGCGGACGGGGTGGAAGGATGGAAGGTGTGATTAGATGGAGGTGTATGATGTGATATGTGATATGTGTTTGAATACGGGTGGAGCTTTGGCATTTGCATAGCGTGTGGATATATGGGCATCTGGGCAGGCGTTGAAAGATGGGTAGAGATCTCCTCTCACGAATTGTATCATTATCTCCTCTATTGGACTAGTTGTGTCAACAGGTTCAAAAGACGCATACTACCAGATTGCGCTTCAGTACTTTGGGATACATCCAGGTTGTGCGTACGGGAATTGAGATAGAGTTGCGGCTGTCCCAAGTGGAGGTTTTCGGGTTACTGATACAGAAAACCATACACTTTTCTTCATATAACCTGACTTCAACCACAAGGACAGCTCAAAAGTAGTTTCAACGATCCGTCGTGGATACCGAGATTTGTTCAACACAGAGCTGTGTTAAAGGTCCTCATCAATCAATCCCCGAATCCAAGCCATCCTCGAATTTCCCTACAGACATTTTGAGCAGTCCATCAGAATCTGCTTCTTTCTTCACACAAAACAGCTTTGTACGATCCTACAGCCTCCTCAGAAGTCTACGTCTGAATGCAGACTCCGCAACCTCTCGACGTTTCTCCTTGCCTTCTGCGACATACACTAACTCCCATGGGAAATCATGACCAGCAAATAGAGGTAAAACAATTTCGAAGTTATCAGGCACAGTAGAGGCTACAGCTTTTAAAGTAACAAGTTCGAAGGTAAGAAGAATAAAAATGGAAGCCCATCGTACACAAAAAAACCTCATACGATCAGAACCCATTCCTTTCGTTCCGGAATTTATCGTACCCGCCATAGCTCCCAAACCCTCCGTCTTCGCAAGAGTTGGTTTGATTTCATTTACCAGCCATTACTACTTGGCTCACCATAACCATCAGTGTCTCTCCATCGCTGATAATCTCCTCCCCGTTGTCCAGTTCTTGACGATGCGGTAGTTACATGTTGTCGAGGTGGCGTCGTCTTCTCCTGTTCACGCTGCCGGCGCTCCTCGTCTGCCTGAACCTTGGCTCTCACTGCTTCGTATTCTGCGCTGACGGATTTTTTGGTGTCCTTTGCAATCTTTTCGTCGTGGTCTAGCACTGGATCAGCTCGTATACGGCGAGTGTGGGGTTGCAGGCTATGACCTACGTGGGAAACATCTGTGGTTTCTCTCTCCTTGCTGCTTACAGTTCGATTCTATACAGCAGTCTTTAGACTGATTAGCTTTTCAATCTAGCTCGAGGGGCTAGGCAATGGCGTACGCTTCTCGCAATATCCTTTCTGTAATATATTCTCGTCTGTGCATCCTTCTACTTTACACTTGTCTGATTGTCCCATAAGCAGGGGCACATTCGAAATGGGGAAATACATACGCAGATTGCAGAACTTATGAAGCTCTAACTGTGAGACGTCGTGGACTTCCACCTGCATATGATTCTTCAATGCTCGGCAATCCGAACTTTCACATTTGTCTGTATTGATTTTTGGTTAAACGAAATTATGCTAGGAAGGGAGGAATGAGGCTTACGCGCTTTACAAAAGGGCTTCCCAATATCAGGTCTCGCCTTGTTGAGACACGTCTGATACTTGCATGAATCTGATGTTGTTAGTGCTGCAAAACGAAGACGGGGAGGATTGGAAGACACACGAAAAATGCAATAAAGAGACCCTGGTGAAGAATTTCTGACGCATAGCTCTGTGCCACACTGCAAGTCTAGTTATGTTTAGCAGGTGACTTCGACCCTACCATGATTGGCCACCACTTACGGTCTTCACAGACATTTTGTATTCGGCTTCCGACCTTACTCTTCTCCTTTTCGCATTTCTCGTTCCCACATAAATTATCTGCATATGCATCAGCGTCCGAATGGTTGAAGTCTTTAATTTGAACTCACGTCTAGAGCAGAGCGGTCGACTGGCAATGACAACTTCGGAGGGACATCCAGCTATGCGGCAATTATCTACCAGAGTCAGCGGCTGGGGCCAAAACAAAGGGGGCTTCTTACGTTTGGAACAGTAACAGCCTGTGCTAACTCTCTTTTGATAACACTCCGAGGTGGCGCAGAGCTCTCTGGAATCTGGGACATCAGAGCACAGTTAGATTACTCTAAATATGTGAGACAATGGTACTGAATCCGGGACCTTACGTGTGGTACAGAGCTCAAGATTGGCATTTTCTCTATAAGTTTGGTCTTTTTCTTCCAAACAGCCGGTGAAAACACAAGTGTCTGCTTAACAAATCAGTAAGGAATCTCAATTTGAAGAGGCGGGACAGATCCATACGATTCAAGCAGTGAGAATGGGCGTTATCAAGCTCATCTGAAATCCTTTGCTCCTGGCAACCTTGCGTTTGGCATAAATCTGTATAATATCATCAGCACTTGTGAGATAGAAGTGGCGGGTTTCAACTTACGACGCCCGCACTCTGAGTCTTTACGTTCTTTAGGTCGGCGGCATAGGGACCCTGCGCTGTCCACGATGCCGCACTGATCTATATTGATGTTACTTACGTGTACCTTATCAGACCTTTGGGCATTAACTTACGTCTCTCGCAGTATCTAGGTTCCCCAACAGCCTTGCTGCGTTTGAAAGTCTTCCTATCGCAGTGCGTGCATTCATATCCACGCGCGGAGGAGCTTGCAGAATGCTTGCTTCGTCCTGAATAGACTGATCTAACAACCGGCGCCATGATTTGCTGGGTGGGAATGCAATCGTTAATTTGGTATAGCCAGTGAACAACAGCGAACAAAATTGATTGGGATGGTTGGGCGATGGTATGGAATTGAAAGACAAGTGAGAAGGGAGTTTGGAATAACGGGAGAAGAGATTGGATAGAGTCGAAGTGCGGATGTGGGCATTGTCTATATTGGCCCAGTCTAGGAGGCAAAAGTGGTCACCTCCTTGGTCAAAATTTTGTCACACCCTCAGTTGCGTGGCGAGAGGCATCCTCGGTGAACGATTCCATATTGGACAAACCGGCACAACATCACTCGTTGGGCGTCAATAGCAGCCCAACTTTTGATTTGCCCAACTTGCCGCCTCGTGACTGCGAGAATTGGCATCTCTCTTTGAGTGGAGGCGGGTAGAGGTGAAGATACTTTCATTTGAATGGAAACAAGGCATTTGAGAGGGAATTAAAACCACTTGGAAATATAGCACATAGACGGAATTTCAGCTTGAATTTCAACGCAGCTTCGACTTAAACTTCGAAAATCAGCCGCGCAACCAGGCAATCCTAGTCACTGTCATCCGAGAACTTCTCGTGAGTAGTGGCTCGGTGAGCAGCAAGGCGGACGGCGGAGGCCCTCCGTCTCGTACGCAGAAAAACGACAAACGAATTTTTTTTGAGATCAGAGGAGTAGCAAAAGTGCAGGGAGAAGCATGCACGTTAGTCGTAATCTCGTAGTAGTCGGGCGCCTTTTGGCGCAAGGCAGAATTCAGACCAGGTTTGAGACGTTACACAGGCTCAACTCAACCGCGCAGCCTTCGACGATAACCTAATAGCTGGCGAGTTATCTGTAGCGGACCGAACCCCATACCATCACGTCATATGTATATCATGAGGTCTAGTATGAGTTGAGTTGAGGCGAATAGAAAGGGAAAAGGTTGGCGCACCTTCACCGAAGCAGTTCGCATTGATAGGGACAAATCAGCTTCGATGATGAATGCGGCATTGGTGTCACTGGCCTCGGCGCGTCGATTCTGGTTGAGTGTAACGGAGCTTTATGGAAGTCGTCGTGGTTTGCAATGCTAATGTAGCGGCCCCAAGCAGGCGCTGCCTTGCGGCATCAGATTAGCTCTTGCCTTTCCTGAATGGCAATCGACTCACTTTGTTGTGGTAGATCTTGACCCTTGCCCTTGAAACCAAATTTCTGGTACTTGTTGGAAAGCTTAATACATTACAATCATAAACGTAAATCATTGGACAATGATCCCCCATGATCCGCTTCGGTCTTCCTATTCCCTCGCAGCCAAAGCACTACCCAATACATCCCAACCGTCTTTGCTCCAAGGCGAAAGCATAACCGCCTTTTGTGCATCCCCAACCTTTCCAGTTCCAGCAAACGCCTTTGCCAACTCCTCGGCATCTAGATCACCATGCGGCGGCACAGCCTTAATCGCCGTCTTCAATGCCATATCCGCAGCATACTCATCTTCTCCCAGCTCAGCCAGGCGGCTCCAACCATGCGGTTGGCTGGGATGAAGAAACACGTCAGTTCGAATCTCTGTTAGCATCGCTTGGTAATAATCGGTTCCGGACAAAGCGGCAATCGCACGAAGGATTTCGCTCACTTGCGCTTGTTCTCGGTCCGTGATTGAAGCGGTGGTGCGTAGTTCCTGGAGTGTGGAGGACACAGCTTCCAGACTTTCCGTGTCTTGGTCTAGTACTGCGATGATGCCGAGAAGAAACACGGATTGGATGTGGTCCGGATGGCTCTCAACACAGTCAAACAGAATATCTCTTGCCTTTCCTCGATCCTCATCATCTCCCTTAGCCCAGAGAACTTGTGCCAACAAGCACACCGCATCGGGATTTCCGTTCGATTCCTCAAGAGCCGGCTGGAAGTATTCCAATGCTGTTTCTGGCTGCTGGACGTAGTAGTGTGCTAAGCCGACAGTAAGATGTGCAGATAGCCTGCATTTCTGGCGTGCTTCTGCCGATAGCTCGTTTCCAGCATCTTCAGCGCTGAGTTGCAATGCCATTTCACCGCTGTCTATGGCCTCAGAAAACGAACCTGCCGAAAGCTGTGATCGAGCTAGATCTGCCTTTGCTAGCGCAAATCGAGACAGCGATGCAGGTGATTCAGTGACTTCATAATCAGCTTCAACGGTTGAGCAAATTTCTGATAGCGAAGCTTCCGCGGTAGAAACGTCACTGATCCGCTCCAAGAAAAGAGTAGATAAATGACCGTATATCAAATCATTAGGTGCCATGGACTGTACCTGATTGAGAGCGAACAATGGCTGCACCAAATCCACGATGTTCAAGACATTTGTAGATGCAAGAATCTGGTCAAACGTAGAATGAGAATATTGCATCTTGGTAATCAGGGATGAAGATTCGGATATTTCCATCGCATGTGTGAAGAGGAGATTTGCTTCCTTAGTGTCACCACCTATCAGCAGGGCCAAAAGTCCTTGACCGACCCAGGCGTGCGCATAATCAGGGTCGCTTGACTGAGCTCGAGTGAACGCTTCATTTGCGAGCATGAGATCGTTCTGCAAAATGTAAAGAGTCCCAAGATTGGTCCACGCTTGCGCACTTCGCTCATTCAAAAAGAGGCTTCTGACGAATGAGTGCTGCGCAACCTTTGGACTGAGTGCACTTGTGACAACACCTAGGGCATTCCAAAACTCGGAATTGCCCGCTTCCAGCTCTATCGCTCGTTTGAAGCACCGTACAGCTGCTTTTTGGTATGAGGTAGACTTCCGCTTGATAGCTTCGCTGAGGCAGACATGGGCTCGATATTCAGCCCAGCCTAGATTATAGTAGGCAACAGCTTGAGCGTGGATATCGTGAGCGGACGCATGTATTGCTCTTTTATGCGCGAGAATTGCCCCATGCAGACATCTCGTCAGATTAACTCCATCTTGCTCATCTTTGGGAAAGAGTCCGTCTGCAAAGACAACACCCACGCTGACCAGGTCCACGTCGGCAAAAATCTCGTAAGCTTCCCTCTGATTTCGTAACTGTAGCAAGCGCTTGATTTTGTGGGGAGGATAATCCTCCAGGCGATTTTGCACCCATGAGAAGATAGAGCAAGCATCTCCAACTGCTCTCCATAGGTTGAAAGCCTCCACGCCACTTTCAGCAAGCTCAAGAGCTGCATCAATAGTCTCCACGGCGCGTTGAGCAGCATATCCAAAGAGACCTTTGTCGATTCCATCCCAAGCACTCTCAACAAGAGCTTGGATGAGAGCAATTGATACGCCAAATTCTGTAGGACGTTCCGCAAGCACAGCCTTGTATCCTATAATCGCATCGTCATAATCACCCAGTTCTCGTTTGACGTTTGCCAGCATGTGCTTCGCAAACCAGGTCTCGCCAGAGTTTTGCTGCTCAACTTCAAGCTCAAACTTTTCTGCATGTTGGAAGGCTTTCGTGGCCGCGATGTAACGACCAGAGTTATGGTAGCTCTCTCCGAGACCGACCCAAGAATGATAGTCGTTTGGTGTAATGCGAAGTGCGGATTGAAAAGAGACGATACTCTTGGCATAATCCTGCTTGTTTAGTTCTGCTACTCCGAGTGCGGCAAATGGCCAACTGATGCCCTTCTTTTTCGAGCCTGGCGCAGGCCGTACCTTCCCTGAGCCTACAACGCGCTGGGCAACTACCTCGACAAGCTCCCATTCGCCTTGGTCAGCGAATATCCGGGCTAAGCGCTCTGCTGCCTCTACTTCAGAAGCTGATAGCTCGAAAGCCTTCTGGAAGCACTTTCGAGCTCGCTTCTTGTCCTTTGAGTAATCGGCATAGAAAATTCCTAAGCTGGTGTAGGCAGGGGCAAAATTGAGGTTGCTTTTTAGAGCTGCAAGGAAATATGAATAAGGACCATTCCTGTCTTTTCGCGCGGATTTCGAAGGATCGATCTTCCAAAGGCATGTGCCAATTCGATGTTGTGTCAGAGCAATCAGGTCTTTGGATCGAACATCTTTGCTATCCATCTTCGCCAGGCATTCCTCTAATTCCTCCTTTCCTTGGGTAAAGTCGCCACTGAGTGCTTTGACCCAAGCAGCTTCAGTCTTGACACGAATGTTACTGGCATCCCTCTGAAGAGCACGGCTGAGAAAATCAACAGCCGCGGGATAGTTCTCCTCTTCTTCGTAAATCAACCCGATACCAATCAAAGCAGGGGTCGAAGTTGGATTTTCGGCTAGAAGTCCATCAAATATTGTTTTAGCCTCCGGATGGTTCTTAGGGGATTGGTAGAAGACCAATGCTGTGCCGAGGAGAGCCATAAAAGACTCGGAAGAGTGATCAAACTTTAAACCTGTTTTATTTGATTCATCTGTAATTAGTCTTTGCCCATTGCGCATCAAATCCACCACACTTTCGTACTCTTCCAAAAACTGATAGTACTCTCCCATTAGGCGATGGGCTAAAATTGACTTCCCAGATTCTGACATTCCGTCCGTCATCAAAAGTAGACGTTCATCTGCGCTCAGTGCACTGCTATCGAGAGCGACTCCACCTCCATCGTCATCGTCTTCGCTATCATCAGACACTGTGCTAGCTCCTGGTGCTTGACTTTGCTGCGGAGGCGGTGGGGGAGCCGGAAACGGAGATATTTCACAGCTCATGAACCCTCGCAGAACTTGTCCTAGCCCACTGGCAGGAAAGAACCAGTAGTATTCGCGCAAAATGTTTGCATCTAGATCTTGAACGCTCTGGGGATCCTTCCATTCCAGTGCTATATCCCACGCCGTTTTGTAAGGGTGCTTGATTATTACCATGTCGTTAGCCAACTTCATAACTTTGCCACGTTTCTGAGTCTTTTCTTGACCCGGAGGAAGCACAGTAAGAGCTTCGAGGCATCGTTGAAGAAGCTTTTCTTCGTACTGGCGTCGGACTTCATCATCATTGCTCCAATCGATGATCTTGTCATACAAGTCTTCTAAATCGCTGTCTTTCAAGACTTCCCTTTTGACTTCCAGTGTGACCTGTCCGATTTTCGCTCCGAGCCGGGTTCTTCGCTCTCCAATCTCCTTGTTGGTGCGCTCCCTCTCCTCGACTTCTGAAATAGTGGCCATGATCTGGTAGGTATGCGCAGGATGTGGGACTCTTCCTTCTAGGTAGCCGTATATTGGAGAATCAGGCAATATGACCTCTTGAGACTTCTTGTACTGCAGCCGTGTGCCTTGGTTCTTTGCAAAACCGAGGAACTTGTCAACTACATCTTGACACTTGTATTTGTCGTCCTTAGTCTCGTGTATTGCTGCAAGCCTCAACACCGCCGTTTGATACCGCCCAAGGGCCTCGCTGCCCTGCTTCTCGTACAATTGTATGAGCCCTTGCCATGCCTGAGGATCGGAATCTTTGATCTTGGTTGCGGCATCGTATGCCTTCTCAGCCTCTAAGTACTTGTTCTGTTTGCTGAGGGCGAATCCTAGGAAAAGGTTGCTATAAAAATTAATACAATTTACAATGGTAAGCCCAGAGTTCCTGGAAAAGGATTGCACTCACGCCTGGTAATTTTTGGAGTCTGTTGCCAGCAGTTTTTGGGCCTCTTGGATAGCTTCATCGTATTTTTGGGCCTTTATGGAGGCGCCGATGGCCTTCAGCGCTGCCTTTGCTCCAGACATAACTCAGTGGATGAACTGATACCTGGCATACCTTAGCTAGGCAGAATAGAGCATGGGATGTGTTGAAGGACGATTTATTTTTAAGATGGTCGATTCAGTTTAAGATGGATGATTTATTTTAAGTTAAGATCGATCTTACAGTGCCATAGCGTACAGCCTTGTGTTCTTCCGATCCTAGCGTGTTAACACGGCTGCACAATCCCTGTAATCGCCGGCCGGGGGCATTGAAGGTCTCCCGAGATTCTGTGTCTCTCTGGTTATCGTCAAACAGTACCTACGGAGTACAGCGATTTACCTTACTGTACTGGTGACCACCACCACCACAATCGCCACCCAATTTGCTCTATATTCTTCGAGGGTAACAGACTTTGAATTTGTGCTTTCTGTGTCCACCGGTTATCTGCGCCCGCAACCATTGAATCCATGCAGTAGCAAACGACCACAAGTGAGCCCCAGAGGCTTCGTGATACAATACCTCGTACAACCGCCTCGTCATTGATACCGAGTCATTCCGCTACGTCGGCGACCTGGTGGAACTTGAAGTGCTGGCAGGGTGACTTCTCTCGAGACTGATCTCCCATCCAAATCTACAAAAGACTTACGGCTCCCAAGAACATTCAAACTTTTGCCACCCTTCATTTTTCTTCGAACACCATGTCGCCCTTGCGACTGACAATCGAGGATGGCCAGTTCCGAGACTCCCATGGACGACAGATCACTCTTCGAGGAATTAACGTAGCTGGGGATGCTAAATACCCAAGCAAACCGAACCAACCCTCCCACATCCCAGAGGACTTCTTCGACGGGGACAATGTCAACTTCCATACTCGTCCATTCCCCCGCGAGGATGCGCATATTCATTTCTCCCGATTGAAACGGTGGGGATACAATACCATCAGATACGTCTTTACGTGGGAGGCGATTGAACCATCAAAGCCCGGTATATATGACGAGGAATGGATTCAACATACAATCGAGATCTTGAGACTGGCAAAAGACTATGGGTTCTATATTTTCATGGATCCTCACCAGGATGTGGTAAGTTAAGTCCTCAGCAACTTAAAATATAGTGCTGATAGACTTGCAAATAGTGGTCAAGATTCTCAGGAGGATCCGGGGCTCCAATGTGGACTCTCTATGCCTGCGGGTTGAATCCCCAAAGCTTCGCAGCTACGGAGGCTTCATTGGTGCACAACACGTACCCAGACCCTGCAACCTTCCCAAAGATGATCTGGTCAACGAATTATACTCGACTGGCATGCCAAACGATATTTACGTTCTTCTTTGCTGGACGAGACTTCGCGCCCAAATGCATCATCGATGGCAAAAACATACAAGATTATTTGACAGACCACTATTTGGATGCTTGTAGTCTTCTCGCAAAACGGATACATGAGGCTGGAGACCTAGAGGATGATGTTGTTATTGGCTGGGAAAGCATGAATGAGCCTAATCGGGGCTTGGTAGGCTGGTCCGATATCTCAGTTATTCCAAGTGAGCAGAAGCTGCAAAAAGGTACGTCGCCAACAGCATGGCAAGCTATGTTGACTGGCTCGGGAAGGGCATGCGAAATCGATACTTGGGATTTTGGGGGAATGGGGCCGTACAAATCTGGAAGGGTTCTCGTGGATCCTCAAGGGGAAAGTGCTTGGCTTCCAGCAGATTACGATGATTCTAGATACGGTTTCAAACGGGACCCCGGATGGAAGTTAGGAGAATGCGTCTGGGCGCAACATGGAGTCTGGGACCCGAGCACTGACACGTTGCTGAACAAAAATTACTTCAAAAAGAATCCTCGTACTGGGGAAGTTCTCGACTACGAACAGTTCACAAACATCTATTTCATGGAATTTTACAGGAAATTCAGAGATACTATCCGAGCTATACATCAGGACTGTATTTTGTTCTGTCAGCCGCCTGTGCTGGAGATTCCTCCTTCCATTAAAGGTACCGCAGATGATGACCCAAAAATGGTTTATGCGCCACATTACTACGACGGTTTGACACTTATGACTAAGAAATGGAATCGATATTGGAATGTCGATGTTCTTGGTGTCCTTCGAGGGAGATATATGAGCCCCGCATTTGCGGTCAAGATTGGAGAGGCTGCAATTCGAAATTCTTTCAAGGACCAGTTATCAGCCATGGTGCAGGAAGGGCTGGATTACATGGGTAACCATCCGACTATCCTAACAGAATTTGGAATTCCCTACGACATGGATGATAAATATGCATATAAGACGGGCGATTACTCCAGTCAGTCAGGTGCCATGGACGCAAATCATTATGCTATTGAAAGTAGTCCTATGGCAGGATATACTCTGTGGCTATACATGACTGAGGTACGTTTGTAAATCTAGACCATGGTTACAATTTGCTAACTCTGCCAGAACAAACACCACTTGGGAGATCAATGGAATGGGGAAGATCTCTCAATTTTTTCAGTTGATGACAGGCCACTTCCGCTTTCTCCAGTCCCTCCCACGCCCAACAACGATTCGACCACGACTTTGGAGGGACCGAGTACGCAGAAGGGTTTCTCTGATGAGTCTACTGTGAACCCTGGAAATTTAAAGGCCAAGTTGAAGACACCTTCAATCTCATCAGAAGCTACAGACAAACCGCCAGAGCTTACGAATGCGCCCGGATTTCGGGCGGCCGAAGCATACGTTAGGCCATCTCCGATTTCTACCGTGGGCAAGATCCTCAATCATGGGTTCGATCTCCGAAATTGCATATTCACACTCCGTCTCCACGCGCACCAGGCTTGTACTGAAGACAATCCGACCGAGATATTCTTACCAGAATTTCATTTTCCCAAAGACCGATGTGAAGTTGAGGTCACAGGGGGCAAGTGGACCATTAGCACAGATGATGCAGATGGTGGCTTGATTCAACGGCTCAGGTGGTGGCATGTGGACGGCGAGCACTCGATTAGAGTCAAAGGTGTACAAAGAAGACAGAACATGATGCTAGGCAAGGAAGAAGAGGAAGGTTATCTGGACCAATGCCAGCAAACGAAATGTAGCGTCATGTGAAACATGAACATGATACGAGACGACGACTTTGCATTCTACCGGCGCATTGAGCATTGCGGTTTTGTTATGGCCGCTAGGATGACGTTCATTGCGGGATTAGATGACTTATTGTCATCTGAGTTGATAAACAGCTTAGCTGTACAGTGCTTTTTTGAATGGATATATTAATCTACAAAGCGTATGAACCGAGTGTAACGTAAGAGAAGTTGAGCAGTGGGTAGAAAGGGCTAAAAGCGAGCTACAGATTCAACTATATTTAGGTAACATTTCAAAACACCGAACTACCTAGGTATTCCTGTGTCTCGTAGTCTAAACTACCTACTCGAAGATTCCGACTCGCTCGCCTTTACAACCGTCTTTCATGTGAGGCTTATACCATGAGGCTACAGAAAAGTAGCATTGCTTACTAACTTATGGAACCTTTGAATTTGAACATTCAGTGTAAATAAAGATGGGAATATAACTATGTAAAAGTCATTATTACACCCATAGGCTTCTTATATAATTATTTGTCAATTATGTAGCGCATGCATGCTGCTACAGTAGTGTGATGTTCTTGAATTCCACTGGCTAGCCTTGCTCGCGAAAAGCTCCGCGATTTCAGCCTTGGGCTTGAGCGAGACAAAGATAACTTCCTGCGGGACAAATCCACAACCATCTTCTTCTACACACAACATACTCAGATTGCCTTTGCTATTTAAGGATTCTCTCATAATACTCCTGTCGCTCCCTCATGGAAGAAGCCCTCTAGATTATTCTTAGTCTCCCGAGTTCTTCAGCGATCTGAGGATCACTGGATCAGGCGCCCGTCTTCGAATCAGGTTGCATACCTACAGACAGACAGCTGGATGACTCCTTTGAGCACAGCCCAGGTCAACAATATTGGCATCTGCGGAGGAATCCTCTTGTGTGCTCAATAGAGCCCAAACTCAGCATCATGAACGGCTCCACGAATGGGCATAGTACCACTGGGGCCGAGACGAGCGTACAGCTGAGCGGGAACACAAGCTTGCTGCCTCAAATCCACGAAGCCCTCAACATTGTACATGGCCATGCCTCTAATGAATCACGTCGGCAAGCCTCTTTGTTTCTCGAAGAGTTAAAAGCCAACGATGAAGCACCATACCATGGCTTTACACTGGCATCCGACAAAACCCAGCAGCCTGTCGTCCGCCACTACGCCCTCTCCCTCCTCGAGCATGCGATCAGACACAAGTGGGCGGAATACTCGGTGGAGCAGGCAACTACCCTGAGGGAATGGGTTCTGCAACTCTCGCAGAATATCTCCTCAGAGGACCCTTTATATCTGCGAAATAAGACTGCGCAGTTATGGGTGGAGATTGCAAAGAGAAGCTGGGCTGCAGACTGGACTGATATGGATGAGCTTCTTGTGCGGCTCTGGAACCTGCCCGGCTCTGTTGTGCACAAGGAATTTGTCCTCTTCGTCCTCGAAACGCTCTCGGATGAGGTATTCAATGGGGAAGATACGGTTGCTGCTATGAGAGAGGGAGCTTTAAGCAAAGCTTGCGTTGAGATCTTCACCCCTGCTATTGTTCTAGCTGAAGCATTTCCACATCGCCAGATTGGTACATCATTTAGGTATGGGGAAGAGGGCTGGTTGGTACGGATGGGCGAATTGCTCAACCAGTGCTTAGAGGCAGACCTCTTTCATAACCCGCAGTATCAAAGCTGTGCTGTTAAGACGTTGGCTGTTTACAAATCCGTCATGCCGTGGGTAATTCCACGAGCAATTGCAAGTGCTTCTTGCGTCGGACATATGTGCAAAAGTCTTGCAGCATCTAGCGTGCCAGTTCAGTTGGTAAATAACCTATAGATCCGAGATCCCTGCAAATCCGTACTAATTCTATTAGGCATCAGTTGAAGCACTTCATGCCCTATACTGCAGAATGCCTTTTTCGGATGAAGAATTCTTGTCTCTCGTATGCCCCATGTACACCAGCCAAACAGTCGATCTTTTACGCAAGCTGTACCAATGGTCCATTGTCGACTCCCAGAACATCGACGAGGAGAAATACCTATTTTCTAAGAAATTCTCTGAGGTTTGAGTGACTTGATAGCTTCTCCGTACAATATACTAACTTGATAATAGATGATGTCTAATCTCGGAAGTTTCATTGAGCAGAAGCTCTCATCCATACCAGAGGACTGTGATCTTCCTAATTTACTAAATCTTTTTCTTGCTATTGCCCAAAGCCAAAGCCTTGTTGTTTCGATACCCATCCTCGTTACTTGGACACGATTACTGCGTTCTAATACCCTCGGCGAATCTCCCACCCTCACCCCACTAATTGCACCTCTCCTTGAACTTTGCAGCTCGAGATTAATGCGGTACGAGCACCTGCCAGAAGACTCGGAGGAAGCATCTCTGGTCTTTTTATTAGAAGACATTGACACACAACCTGAGAGACACGCCTTTCTCGGGAATTATAGACGGTATAGCACCTCGATTATTGAGGCCATTGTTCGTCAAAAGCAATCTGAAGCCATTTATCACATATTGAGTCAGGTTGATCACTCTCTGCAACATCTCTATGATGGCCGTCCTCTATTTTCAGGTTTGACTAATTGACGCAACATATATCCCTGTTACTGCTAATTGATTATTCAGCCGAAAACTACTCTAAGCATTCTATGCCTGTCTTAATGGTAGACGCACATTTCACTGTTGTTGAGGCAGCTTTGAAGGGTTACATGAAGTGGCGTTCGACACATGGCTCGAAATTGCAACAAGACGTACCAAACTCTCTCATCTACTTAGCCAGCTTTATACTGACTTTCCCTAGGATCAAGAACGCGTCGCTATTGAGAATAATCTTGAGGCATGGTGTGAGCGACTACTCGAAATGAACTTTGAGGTTTGTTTGAGTTGTTGTTTTGCAAGCTCGTGCTAACACGGCGTACAGGACCCCATCATTCGGAAACGAGTGCTGGTGCTGGCAGTTGCCTTTTCTACAACTGCTCTTGACAAGAAGGTTGGATTCATGCTGAAAGTTCTTGAGCATATCTTAATGAGCCAGCCCACTGAAAACCCCGAGCATGCTTCGTACAGCGAAGCTGTGAAGGAATTGCAGGCGGATTGTATGTCTGAACTGCAGCGTTTAGCTAGCAAGATGCCGAATCATCTCTTAGATGTCTATGATCAGCTTGAGATTAAGGTCAACGAGATCATTGCTTCCGGTCGGCTCGATACAAAGAAACAGGTCTCGTATCAGACGTTCTTGTTTACCATTATTCATCGTGCTACGAACATTGACCCAGACATTCGCCTACAGAAGCTCCACGCTTTCATCAGCCCTGTTCAGCAACTATGGCAGAATCCTGAAATGGACGAAGCGCTCTCATCTTTCGGCGGGTTCTGCGACCTTCTAGGTCTCAGTAAAGTTCGCGAATATCTAGTGTCACGGGGGGTACATGAAATCCAAGAATGGGGATTATACAAGCTTGATGCTGAAGGACAAGCGCTGCAAGCAGAACTGGAAGAACGATTGAAGGCAAGTATAATAATTTCTTGCGTATCCCTTAACTGACGTTATTTTCCGGCAGGCACTTCCCTTAAGGACTACTAAGAGTTTCCTAGCCTGTTCAACGGAAAAGGTTGAGAAAGACACGCCGGCTTATAAAGTATCATGTACACTTTGGCGCGATGCATTGCCCATCATTCTTCCTAACCTGCTTAAATTCCTGAGGTTTGTCCTATCCAATTCAAGATTCTGAACATTTGCTTATATTTTAGCCATGCGCATTCTTTCCACAATCCATCCAACTGGGTGGGACTCCCTACTGAAATGAGAGGAATGGTGGGCCGCATATTGACTGATCGCTTTTGGCAAGCCGGTATCTCGGAAGGAACCAAAGACGACTTCTATGCTCGCGTAACCGGTACCAGGTCAACTATGGAAGGCTTTGCGTCGTCGATTCGTGGATCTGTCCGTACAGTTCGAGAGGCCTGTTATTCTATCCTTTGGTGCATGAGCCGGTTGGATGTCGATTTCTACGGTTTCAGCGAACTTCCGGGACCTCTTGCACATGCCCTTTTCGCTAATGCCGATAATCTGTCATCGCATCAACTTATTGCGCTACTGAGTGTAGTTCGACTGTTAGTTGATGACTGCCCTGTGGAGGTTCGCCATCATTTCGTCCCCCCAATTTTGGCCACTTGTTTTACTCAGATGGATGCAAAAATCAGCTCCGAGTGGGAGAAGCTTGCTCACAAGCAATTGGCCCAGACTGAGAGCGATAATTTGACCGAGGAAATGAAAGAGGAGAGTATACTTCGTCAACTAACTCATGCAGCGGTCATGATGATTGGTAGCCTACTCGACCCTGCACGTACCAGTAAGCATGTCCACTAACTTCCATATATGATGTTTGCTCATGTGTTACAGATCCTCAAGCTGCCGCTGGTACTGCAAAGGATGCGTCGACTTACGTCAATGAAGCCAACCCCGCCTCAGCTTACCCATCAATGCGGAAGTTTTGCCTTACAAATTCCACGATCCTTGAGCCTCTTCTCCTGTTTCTGGCCCATGCAATCCGTATGCGCGACGGCCGATGCTGCGGGGTAGTACTACGGGTCTACCGTTCCATCATCCCGGAATTCGCAGCGGCTGCTAACGAGAACCCACTCTCCTCCTCGATCCGCGAGTTCATCAGCACCGAAGTCCTCAAGGCCTGCATCTCTTCTTTAAACGAGCACTACTTCGTCGACCTGCAAAAGGACCTGGCGCAAGTCATAGCAGCTATCTTAATCTACTACTCCCCAGCCACGAACACACCAAAACAAATATTACTCAGTCTCCCAGGTATCCAGGAAAAGTCCGTAGATAAGTGTGTTGACTACTTAATGCGTCAAGGTGTGCAGCAACGCCAGCAACGAGCCCTTGTCCTCGACCTGCTGCGTGATTTGAAGGGTGTAAGCATCAGCGAACAAGGCCGTATCAGCAAATCCGCCTCAGCGGTGCGTAAAGAACGTAGCAAGATGCAGCAAGAGTTCATGAAAGAGCAACCCACAGCACCAGAGAACGGACAGCCGAGCCCGAGCCTAGAAGGTGTGGCGGGGATGTTTAATGAGCCATGATCTCCGCATGCATTATTCTGAACTTTGACGACATATTATGCGCATGCATGCATGCTTCAATTGACGCATGGCGTATCATCTTTAGGAGCAGGCGCGTTTCAGGAGCGATTTTTTTTGTACAATGTAAAGTACGAACTGGATCGGGGTATTGGTCAGCGATGGGAAGCATTTGAAGGTGCGTTGCGAATTTCATGGAAAAATGGTGGCTTGTTACATACCCATAGAAGACTTCCTTATTTAGTGAAATGGGAATATCATGAGTGCCATGGCGTAGGTCCACTGTGCTGTGTGCTTATTCAATGGGAAGAGGCTATGGCTGGATGTAATAGGGCGAATAGTCAAACTCATATCAGAATGATTCTCGTATAATGTTGCCTTTCTAGGAACATCTATGCCAATGCGACTGTAGGTCTCAAATAGATAGATGGTTGGTTGTACAGGCTGCAGCAGGTACTCCGTATGGACTCTAATCTATTGCATGCCATGCGGCCATGCCCCCTTTCTAACGCACAGGTACCTTAGCGTCAGAGCCTCACAGGGCAATACAGTAAATTACTTAAATTACCTCCCGGGTGCGAAGGTTCTGTTTGTACTCGAGTAGAGTAAAGCAGTATTAATTATTCCCTGCTACTGTATGACTTTTTCAACGCTACTATTACGAGTAAAGGCGTTCTTTAGAGTTACAGTAGGTAGAGTGGCTTACAATGAGGTGAGGTGTCGTGGCTGAAGTGGGTCGCCAGACCACTCATTGGTTCATTGACTATGCAGGTGCCCTGATATCCACCTCTGCTTCGTATGAAATGAGCCACAACTCCACGGATATTCCCAACGTAATACGAGTAACAAGTTGTCGGGTCCGTACAGTAGTATAATCCTAGAGCTGAGCCGTACCGGTACCCGTACTACTGGAATGTACCTACCGTACTGTAGGGACTGTACGGAGTACTCCGTACAGCCGGGAGATCAAGATCAAGCTGACAAGGGCCAAGGCTCAAGCTGATGAAAACCGAACCGATATGCCGGTGCCGGCTACCGACAGTCATCGCCCCCTAACTTCTTTGCGTTACTGTCCACCTTTGTCCACTTTGCGCATATACTCCGTACTCTTTCCCACCGGGCCGGTTCCTGCGGGTTACTCTCCCCCCCCCTTAATAAATGTTATTTGGTGGGTTTTCTCCACAAAACGTAGAATCCTATAGAACTGAATGGCTACGGAGGTATAGCCCTAGCAAAGGGTCCTTGTAAGGTCCTCGTAAGGTCCCACTAGGCCCTAGACGTAGTGATATCACTGGCCGAGTCCCCTTGTATTTACGGTGGCGAAGCCCACCAAATAACATTTATTAAGGGGGGGGTATATTACTCCGCATCCGCACTACACAGCCAGCTAGACCTGTCAAATGCAGAGTTACGGAGTAAAGTACCCTTGAAGGGCCCGGATGGACTTTCTCTGGTTCCCTAGTTCCCTAGTTCCCGGATCCGCGCCGCGGACCCCTAACCCCAGCGAGCTGATAAATTTCGCCAAGGAACTTTATTACAAGAACACGACTCAATGTAACTTTATTACAAGAACACGACTCAATGTACTCGCTTTTTTTTTAACTGTGAAACTGGGTCTGTTTTTACTCCATATAACCTACCATTGTAACTATTCAGAGAGCGTAGATGTAGCAATTACAAGCCCCCCGGAGCGTTAAACTCACTATAAGATTGCATCTCTCTTGCTGTTCTGCAGATCTATACTAGGGTAAAGAGCCAGTCATATGTGCGGGATCTATCCATTCCACGCTAAAAGGACCCAGTTTCAGACTTAAAAAAGAAAAGCGAGTACAGTAATCCGTAGCTAGAAGTATACGGTATCTAGGTAATAATAATGCTACGACGACTTTACGTATACTTGGGTACTCTCTACCTAGGTAGGTATCTGCTCTGCTCGTTTCTAGCTTGAAAAGGTAAAGCGTACAAGGTGTTGTCACCAGATTTGCAACTTTCTACTTAAAATCAATATGTGACCATAGTAATTTAGGGTATCTATTGGCTAGAAAAGCCTCTAGACAGATCATTTATGCCTTATTTGGGGATCAAACTGTTAAAAGCCCTATTTTATACATAGCAGAATAAGTATGTCCGGCTACTGAAGTCTATATAAGCCCTGTACTCCGCAAGGCGTAAATAATACATTTTGAGCAGTGCACACTTGTTTAGCCAATTAAGTGGTTAGGAATACGAAGTGGCACTACTTGTATACCTTGATCTAGCAGATCACGGTTTATCACCGTAAATCCTCACTATACAAAAAACGAGGCTCAAATTACTTTTCGGCCGCACGGAGTAATAGCATATAATCCTTGAATTGCAGATTTGGTGACAACAACCTGTAGCAGATTATTCTATGAAAATAATAGGGGCATACGAAATACGCAGCGGAACAGCTAAAAACATGATGGCGGGAGAATATAGGATTTATAACCTTAACTCCACTCCTACATGACTTTACGGGCATCTCCACTTTTAGCACGCGAACATACGTTGCTACTGTCGCACAGGCCGAACCAGCAAGAAAAGCAAGCAAATCGCGGATGAGATAATGAGACCCTTGCCTTGTACGCGAAATATTAATACAGTACAGTAGTGGAGATGCGTTAAGCTAATGCGAGTCAGAGAGTCAGAAACAGTGAGGCGAGGCATTGGTGGCTGAGCCCATGCACGAAGCTCAGGTTACATCCGTACCCAACAAAAGCAAAGGCTCGCAAGGTGCAGCACACTAGGAGTGCCGCCTTGTGCCGCCTTGTCTTTGACACTTTGACACTATTCTTCCAGTGGTGGCCGTTTTGAGTTTCGCATTTCGTGTCCTACTGCCGGTACGGATTCCGGAGGGACTGCACAGTACGGAGGTATGGAGTCCGTACGGAGTACTCGGTACAATTACTTGGAAGTAAAAAAAAAGAGGGGGAGGGGTGTCTAGAAGCAGCCACTAGAGCCAAGTTTCTCCCGGGTCCCAAGGCTTCGTCACCACCGGTAGGTAAATTTACTTATACATGTAAGGTACCGTACCCTGGGCATCGGGACGTACAGTACTGTACAACCCTGAATAATTGTTTAGGGGCGAAAAAGAACTTCTGTTCAACAAAGGGGGTCCAAGCGTATTCACTGCCGTTTTGATGCGAGGCGTTCGGCAGACGGCTTGGCAGTTGCGAGGGGTCTGTCTGTTGCATGGATGGGTCACCAGGGTCGCAGTGTCGCACCGACTTCGATGACCAATCCTAGCCTGGACAGCACTTCAAAGATCGAAGACATGGCTGGCCATCATGGATGGACATGACCCGCAGCCTGGTTCTTGTTCTGGCTCTGCTCCCTACCTACTACTACTACTCAAGAGTCAGTCAAGCCAAGCCGCACTCCGCCATCCCCCATCCCCCAGATAAAGCTTCTTAGTCCCCAAATACTCGTACAGCTACATCATTTCTACCGGTTTCTTCTTACCACCGTACCACTCATACTTTGCAGCCCAATTACTCTCCAACAACAAACCATTCTGCCAGCAGTTTTCCACCATCAACATACGCGCTATTAGTCACCCAGACCAACTCGGGACCAACCCAGAAGAACCCCTGGCTTCCATCATAGCTGCCAGTTTCCTCGCTTTAATCGGACTTCAATATGGAACTGATTGAATAGCAACCAGTACAAGTACTTTTAATTACGTTCATGTCCAGTTCATCGGTACAGTACAACATCGGCTGGTGTCTCATAAATCTATCAATCAACAATTAACTTTCAATTGGGTTTTTGCTTTCTGGCGAACACTGGTAGTTTTCTACTTAGCGCGCTTATGCTCTCGTGGCAATGGTCTATTGCGGCAAGCCATCCCGTGGCTGTCAGATGTGCAGGACGAGAAGAATCAAGGTACGCGACATGATTAGGGGCTTTTCAAACAGCCCTCTGGTTCGTCTGCTGATTACTGATCGTATAGTGTGATGAAACAAAACCTACATGTTTGCAATGCCAAAAATCAAGGCGACAATGTCCTGGGTACAAAGACGAATTCGATATAGTCTTTCGCAATGAGACTCAAGCCACGGAGAAAAGGGCCAGAAAAACATTGAACACCAAGAGGCAAGGTATACTCGACGACAATGAACCCGATTTTGCCACTAGCCTTGGAGATAATAGCAACATGCAGGAGACTTCCTCCTCGAGGCTGGCAATGATGCTTTCAACATCAGAGGCACTCTCCGTTCCTATTGAACAACAAGCGCCCTGCTTTTTCGTAACTAATTTTATCCTGCCCTCTTCAGATACGAGAGGAACAGGGACAGGACATTTTGATTATCTCGCACCTTTGATGAAAACAGCGGGACTGGATTCTCCACTATCAATTGCCTTTCAAGCAGTGGCAATGGCGGCCCTGGCCAATAGGCCAAATTCAAGAGGACGAGGGCTGCTGCCCAAGGCTATGGGACAATATGCAAAAGCTCTAAAGGCTACAAACCTAGCACTCCAAAACCCTGCTCAGCAGAAAAGCGACCAAACATTAGCTGCAATTCTGATGTTGGGCTTTTTCGAGGTCCGTAGATTTTTTCGATCAGCTGAATATATACTGATATAATACCAGACGGTTTTGACGCAAAGTAACAGTGCTCAGGCATGGTACTCGCATGCCGACGGCGCAATACAAGTCGTCAGAATGCGGGGTAAGAAACAATTGCGAACGAAAATCGGGCGGAGTATGTTTCTGGTAGTAAGGAGCCAAATGGTAAAGTCTTCACATGAACCTAATTTAAATCTACAATCTACTGAAAAAAAGAAATCAGACTATCAACTGCATGACCGCCTCAAAAGTGCCAGTAGGAGGAGCCGAATGGTGGTGTACCGACTCACCGGATGAGGACTTTATAACGAGACTTAACATCGCAGTAGTAACGCTAAGGTCCGAAATCCACGCCGCGCTCGCGGACTGGCCTCGGACTCCAGAATACTTCCAGAAAGTCACCGAGTTCATTCGCAGAGCTCGGGTCATGGAAAAACAGTACTTGCAATGGGAAGCACTATTACCAGAACACCTGAAGCCGAAAACCATAGCCTGGGTCGACCAGATCTCAGGAGGTGATATCACGAAAGCGGAAGTGTGTCCCGGAAAAGTTGATGTATACCAAGATATCGGGGTAGCCACAATGTGGTAGGCTTATTCTCATACAAACAGCGGTTTCATCGCTGGGAGCTGTTTCAGAAACCCATATGCCGGCTCCCGAGACAGCTCTTAAGCTTCTTAGATCTCTCTATTTGCTTTTTTACTATGCTCATTCGTTGGGGTAGGAACCAAGGACGTATATTGCGGCTCTACATATCAGGCTCAATCGTCCGATGTGCAGCCTGGATCCGCTCTCCTCTAGATTACCGCACTGCTCCTGAGTACAGCACCGAGTCAAGGCTATGCCAGGACCTCATCACCGACACCATTGCGTCGATACCGTTCTTCCTCGGCTGGCGCGTAGGCCAAGGAGGCGACTTGACAGCCGGAGAGCCATCCAACGGCGATGCTCGCTCGAAGAACTTCCTCAGCCCCAGCAGCGTCGATGCCTACTTTGCTATGTGGCCCCTGTTCTCTATCAGCGCTACGGATTCCATTACAGATTTGCAGCGCGCGTGGGTAAAGGGCCGGTTAGTCTTCATCGGCGAAGTCATAGGCTTGAGCCACGCAAAAGTACTCAGTGGCGTATGTCCTCACTCCCTTCTTACCCCTCCACATACTACGTACTTACACAACATAACAAAACACAGTTTCAGCTCCGTCTGCCCTCCATGATCATCCGCCGCGACAACATGGGCCACGCAGCCCCCACGCCAGAAATGCTAGCCGCAGCCGTAACGCGCGGCGTCTACGCGCCCAACAGTCACAGCCACGGCGCCAGCAACCCACCTACAAACGAGGAGACCACCCCACAGTCGCCATTCAACCCAGCCAGCTTTCCTTCAGCAGGTCCAGGTACCTCTCAGAACAACGACGGAGCAGCGAATCCAGCACAGGGACAAGGACAGCCGCTCTACACGCTCAACCCGCTACAGCAGAGACAAGCGATGCAGAAAGAGGCATATGAGAAGGAGCGCGCGAGCCTGTTGAAGAAAGCGAGTAATAGTCAGGGTGATGCGGTGGAGATGCTTGCTGCGAAGTTTTTGGCTGTTTGAGTTGGTGTATTATGGTACGTGGCAAGATTTTTCCAAACAAAAGGTTTTGAGTTTGGTGTTTTGAGTTTGGGGTTCTGGTTTGGGTTTGGGTTTGGGGTGTTTGGATTGGGAAATTGGGAAATCGGATGGGAAAGTGGGTTTTTTATCTTATGACATTTTTAGAGGTATTTGTACTCTGACCGTTTGACCGTTTAGTGTTGTTTTACGAAGTAGGATGGGATGGAAGGTGTGTGTTTGATGTATTGGATGCATACAGTAAGCTAGGTGGTTGATAGCACGCATGAGATAAGAATGTAACGTGTATTACATTAACCACATTATATTACATTACATTACATTGGGTTAAATTGAGGATATGTAGTTATCTATCTGTAATTGCTATATGCCAACAGTCATGACCATGAGATGGGATGGGATGAGATGATGTCGATACTCGTGCGAACTTCCTTTTTTTTTTTCGCTTCGCTCATGATCACTTGTAGGAAGGACTGACTATTAATACTATACCGCGTCATCAGTGATGACGGTCAAGCAAGAAAGCAAGATTCCGAGATGGATATAATATGCATGCATGCATGCATGCGTGCATTCACAAACAGTACAGTACCAGGAGAAAAATTCTTGCATGTACATATACTACTCACTACTCTATACGTGTACTTATTATCAATCAATCTTTTCGCACGATTCACGAAACGAAAAATACAAAATGAAATCCAGTCTTGACTCGAAGATTCGCCGATTCGCTGCATGTGAGAAAGGAGCTTTATTTTCTACTTCGATTTGATGGAATCATGGAGATGGGATGGGATTTATAAATTACTGTACTGTACTGTACTGTACTGTACTTTAGGTGCGGGCACACCAGCTACGTCTGTCGGGTTGAGGGGTGAAATTAAAGATACGGGGTGAAAGATGTGGGTATTACTGTAATGATGATGATCGAGGTGATTTTGTGTAGCTTGAGAATTAAGTGTTTCGGATCTGGTGATTGTGAGAGGGTTGAGGAAAGGAGAAATTAAGGAGAAATTAAGGAGAAATTAAGGAGAAAGGAGAAAGGGGTAGGGTTGTGATATTGTAGAGCATTGTTATATACATTCAGCGTGAATCTAGCGATACCACGGTACTATACACTAATCCCTGAACCGCGTTGAAAATTCTTCAAATTGTGTCGGGATCGAAGGAAGCAATTCTCGCATCTCATGGGTGGCTAGATGATATACTACTCGTACGCACACATCAGTATCACTCACGCTACCTACCAGGAGAAAGAACACATACCGGAATGAACAAATACGGAACCATCTTCTCGTACTCCGTCCAACTCTCTCCATACTTTATCCTACAGCGCTGGATATCCCTGTAAGCGCGGTGCAAAATCATAACCGTGAAGAACACAGGATAGAACCAGGGAAACGGGCTCTCGAACCCGGTGATCGCGCCCCATGTAAGCGCGAAATATGCATCGCAGGTATAGTGGATTTTCCGAGCATACTTGTACCAGCCATCGACAAGAATCTTGTCGCCAGATGGGGTTGTAATGGTGCGGGGATTCTCGAGTGTCTGCCAAGGGAGTTGGGGGAAGGTATTTCTCAGGACCAACTGCCCGCGCTCTTGCGCTCTGAAACGGTTCTTCTGGCTGTTGGTCGAGTCCCAGACCCAGTATACGAAGAGGTAGGATGTGAAGAGGGAGATAAGGACTGGGGTGCGGAGCACCGGGATTGACCATTCGGTTGCTGTCGCGAGGTTGTTGGCGAAGTAAAGCGTGCAGTGGCAGTAGCTGAGGGGAACACCGGCTAGGTTCCAGAAGATGAGCATGAAGCCCCATTTTTCGTAGTAAATGTCCCTTTGCTGCGTCAGTTTGGGTCTCAATGAGCGGGGAAGGGAGACGAACCATGTAGTCAAGATGCACTCTTCGCCCTTGGCACATGCGTTGGTATATAAGAAGTGAGCCATCACTAGGAACATGAGTTCGGCAGAGACATATCCGTAGTCTTCGTACTGCTTTGCAGCTGTGGCACATGTTATGCCGAAGAGAATGAACCAAGGCATGCGGACCATGAAAAACATCTTGAAATCCAAAGTGCCAATCCTAGGATTCAGTTCCGAGCCCATGAAGAAGTCGTACATGAAATAGCCTGTCATCCTGTGCTGTACGCCTCGATACCAAGCAGATGTATAAGCAGCAGTAGCCACGAGAAAGCCTGAGATGATGGCAACTGATAATATGGGTCCAAATTCGTCAATGATAGTGTATAGCGGGAAGATGTCTGCGAAATGCAGTACCGCAGCTCCCAAGATGGTGACGTAGAATGACCAGACCGCACTGCAATGGTACTTGAGTTGCTTTCCCCCTTCGTGATCCAGTGGCTTTCCATAGCCCTGTACACCAGGAAGGAAGCAGTAGAATGCGGCTTCAGTGAGGAAGAATGTCCAGTAGATGGCCCAAGCCTTCAAGTTCGGGAACGCGTGTTCGTATACCAGATCTACGAGATGTCTAACAAAGCCCCCGAAAGAGTCCGTAGAGGTAGGCACTGGGAATTGACCTTCATAGAATGTCGCGCCGATCCACATGTAGTACATCAGTAAAGGAAAGCCGACCATCATGGTACTGACCCCCAAAGGGCCGCAGAATTCGAAACGGCCGGAATGATCCACTTTGGGATCTTCTCCTGGCTTCCAGCCATCTACGACAGATTTGACGTTGGAGATGTAGGTTTTGGCAGATGAACTTGAGAGGCCTCTGGCCCGGGTGGTGATCGAACGAGGACGGCAGCTCGTTGGTGGAGCGCCTGGCAGAGACTGAATACCAAACCCGGACATGTTTGCTTGTATAGAACGAACGAAGATTGGGATGTAGGAAGAACGCGGTGCAATTGGGGAAGTCGACGTGGTTGAATTATCGAGACGAGTGGCAACGGTTGCACTTACCTTTTGAACTCCAAAAACGAATGGTGACCTGAACAGACAAGTGGACGAACAGGAAAATGGCTCAGTTTAAATCTCAATCAGCTACTGATCGGATTGAACCGTAATTTGACACTGTACGGAGTAGTGCCACGACATATGGAGAATAATCCCACGGTCCCCGCGCAATCCGCGGCATGCGCCGAATGATGCGCCTGGTCTAGGATTCTAGAGCCAAGCATAAGGTAAGGAGCCTTGACATTTGATGTGTGAGACTCGGCAAATGGACTGGCTAGTTGACAAGGCATGAACTGCAAAGGGGGGTGCTCGAGTACAGGCTGCTGAGATGGAAAGCCGATGGAAAGGCCGAATAATTTAGAGAACTCATTCAACAGTAACATGTCCGGGATCAAGGGGAAAACATCCGTTGCCAGGCTTCCTCGGGCTGGTTCGATACCAATGTTGTTAGTTACCTACCTACCTAGTTATTGTTTGACCGCTGATGTTGTCGTGCCTCGAATTGGTGCCGCTTTTTTTGTTCGGCGAGCGCGTGTCTTTGTCCGCGCTTCACGGCCGCGCTTCGAGCTACTTAGAAAACAATCTCCGAATCCTTCTTCAATATTATATTCCAACCCCTATCTATTCTCATTACGGCATGAACATGAACGGTTTACTTTGATCTCAGGAGCCAATCAGAATGGATATATCGGGAAAGAGCCACTCTACAGAAAAGGCCAAGGCGAATTCGAACAGGCTCGGCAAACATGGCCGGAGCGAGACTTCACTTCTTCCTAAATCGGTATGGACGTAAAGATCTGACGATGAATCTAGGGGCTGATACATCGTGTCTGTCTCTTTAGTGTGGTAATTGTAGAATCAGAAAGGTCTCTCAGACTTGTCCTGTGCTAGGCTGGCCATTTCGTCTAACATTGCCTAGATTCGATGTGACAAGAACTCGCCATGTTCAAGTTGTCAAATAGCAAAATTACCATGCGGAACTACAACAGTAGGAAGGACTGAGTCCCAGCCTAGTGCTACTCCAGACACAAACCCGTGAGCACAGTAGTACTCGAATTACAAACAGCTTTTGACACCATCTAGCCAGAGACAGGATCTCGGCCTCATCCAAGAAAGCGTTCTTGAAATCAAGAAGCGGCTTGAACGGCTCGAGCAGAGTCAGCAAACTCCGAAGCACTCCTTTGAAGTTTGCGTTGTAACTGCCGAACGCAATGCTGCGTCGGCCCCGTGCACAACTTTTCAGAATGAACCTTCCTTCCAACAGCAGTCCACACAAGCCTCTCTTTCGGCAGAGATATCAGCCGAGGAGGCCAAAACTGGTGATTCTGACCAGGAAATACAGTATTCATTAGCATCCTTGAAGTCACTTCTCCAAGGACACAATCTACCTTCGTCGCTCAACGATCTGTATTTCCCTTGCTCAACCCCGCGAGCACCAGTTGAGGATATCGAACTTCCCCCAATGTCACTCGTTGTTGCTGCATTGAGGAAAGCGACAGGTCTGTGATGAACGTGCAATGAGACCGACAGACTTTGGCTGACATCTCAAGTGAAACTACCTCCAGTGATCCTGCACAATGGATTCAGAGACCATATGATGCTCGAGAATTTATGCAAGAAAGTATACTTTCCAGCACGACCAAGTTCAAAGGGCGAGGTTACTCTCATGAATGGCCTTTTGTTCTACCTTCTAGATGCGTACAGCCAAGAGGACCAAGCAGATCTCTCAAGTTCTGATTGTGCGACCTACGCCAAGTTGTGCGAAAAGAATTTCTGCGATGGTATTCAGGATTACGAATGCTTGGTCACACCCACGCTGGAGAATATCCAGTGTTTGATGATGGGTGTATGTATGCCCACTATCTTCGCCCACAGCGCTTATCTAAAATCTCGAAATAGGCCATGAAAGCGCAAGGAGATGCCCGACCATCTCTCTGCTGGACTCTCGTCTCCACAGGTGCACGGTTGTGCCAAAGTCTAGGTTACCATCGAGAATCCGAAGTAGCTCGTGGCCCGCCTGACCTCGCAGATGCAAAACGACACGTTTTCTGGATGCTATACATGATAGACAAAATCATGTCTCTCAATCTTGGACGAGCCTCGAGCTTTCCAGACTACGATATCGACGTGGAGGTCTTTTCGCCAAACCCCAATCCGAGTTTCTGGGCCTGGGATAAGGTATTAATGGCCTTCATCGAACTCTGCAAGCTTCAGGGTCAGATGTACGATGAGCTCTACTCGGCTAGAGCTCGACGCCAGCCGCCGGAAATGAGATCGCGGTTGATTCAAGAACGGTCTGCGAGTCTTTTTGCCTGGCACGTTAGTCTCAAAAAGGTACAAGCTCATCAGACGGAACTCGAAAAGCAAATGTCTGACTTCATTAGATCGATACACAGCACGCACAAGACCAAAACGACTTAAACCTCCTCATTAGCTGGTCGGACTTTTTCTACTACTACATCCTAACACTTTTATACGGCGCCAAAACCTCCCAAGAAGCCGCTACGCACATCAGTTCCCAACGCTACAAAGCCGCGAGTCTAGGTCTCCAATGCCACGTACAGAATTACGCAAAGCTATCCTCACCCTCTGTGCCCAGCATGAGAATCTACTCCGGCTGGTAAGTTTCCCCCTCTCCCCCTCTCCCCCTCCTCCCAACCTCCCAAAACCAAACAGACGGCGTTGATATTTAAACCCACCACAGGATCCTCCTCTTCTCCTCCTTCACCCCCTTCCTCGTCGTCTTCACCCACTCCATCGCCTCGCACAGCCCATCCGACATCACCCTCCTGCGCCAAGTCCTGCGCACCCTCGAAGCAGGCCGCAGCATCTCCGCCGCCACGGGCCGCCTGTACGACGTGTGTGCCGTGTTTCTGCGCTTCGCGGAGGCGTTGGTGCGGTCGACGGCAAGGCTGGATTGTTTTGGGGAGTATAATGAGGAGGAGGATTCGTTTACGTTTCCGGTGGGTTTGGGGGAGGGTAGGATTATGAGTATGGGTATAGGTATGGGTATAGGTACTATTGTTGAGGGTGAGGGTGGTGAGGGTGAAGGTGGTGGGTTGGAGGGGGATTTGGGGAATATGTCGGCGTTTTTGGGGGCGTTTTTGGGGGAGAATGGTAGTGGGCTTTGGAATATGGATTTTTCTTGATCGTGGGTGGCATGTTCATGTGTAGAGTAGACTTCTAGGGGTGTGAAATACGAAAGTGGACAGGGAGGGTCGGTAATAGACATGATAAACAGTTAAACAGTTAGAGAAGCTGGTTCGTGTGTGAAGTTTACAGAATCCATATATAACAACAGCCCATCCAACCCCTCAACGCCCCTTCTCAACCCTCCTCTTCTCCGCAAAAAACCCGCCCAACTTCCCCATCAACTGCCCAAAACTCTTACTCCCCGCATCATCCACCAGCCCCTCCCTAATCCACCCGGGCAACTTCCCACGGATCCGCTCCCCCTCAAACCGCCGATCAACCATCACAATAGCCGCATAATCCCCACGATGTCTGATAGCGCGTCCCACGCTCTGGTTCACGGCCCTCATGCACGCGTTTTCGTAAAACTCCCTTCCCTGCTCCCGGGCCTTTTTCTGCATCTCCTCTCTCCCCATCTCCTCCCCTTTTCCCTCCCTATCCCCGTCCCCCTTCCCCCTTTCCATCTCCCCCTTCACACCACCTCCCTGTTCCTTCTCAAGAACAAACCGCGCCATAGCAGCCGTCTCAACATACGAGATCTTAGCCTTCCACTCCGCGCTCATGATATTCGGGAACGGGAGCCCGATAATAACGACCAGGCGGCCTAGCCCGTCGCTGAAATTAATGCCCTCGCTCATCTTGCCGCCGACGACGCTTAGTAGTAGCCCGCCCTTTCCGGTGTCGATGCTGTGGGCGTATGCGGAGAGGGTTTCTTCTACGGGGCGGTCTTTGGCTTCTGTGAAGATGGGTTTTTTGGCGTGGAGGCGCGCGTAGAGGGATGTGGGGTCTGTGGATGAGGATGAGGTCGAGGATGAGGGTGTGGATGTGGGTTTTGACCATTGCGAGATGATGGAGGACAGGTAGTTGTAGCTAGGGAAAAACACCACGACGCCGTCTGGAACCACGGTGCAGAGATTCAGCAGGGCGCGGCCGAGGTCGTCGACCATGGGCGTGTTTCCGCGGTTCTTGAATGTGAATTCGAGGGCTTGGCCTGAGGGCCCGCGAGAGAGGTTCCAGGCGATGAGGTTGCGGCGCGGGATAACGTGGCCGCTGGAGAGGGTTGTGAGGGCGGAGGCGGGCAGGTAGGGGAATAGGTGCGTGGTGTAG
>QGML01000003.1:0-65675 GCA_007825375.1 Lachnellula willkommii | reverse complement strand
ATAATAAGGTGGAGCTGGGTTTCCCCACAATCTGGGGAATAACGTGGGGGGTACAGAGTACGAGTACTCCGTACGGAGGTACATATCTTGACAAGAAAACACGGAATACGGGGAAGTCTAATTGGCCTAATTTACTATAGGGGTAATAAACCTAAGCGCTTTAACCTGGGGCATATTCTTAGCTCTCACAAGCCCTGAAATTGCCATTGTTGAAATGTAAAGAATTCCATGCAAAGACGCTGCTGAACTGCCGTGGTGCGCTAGCGATTCAGCTCATCCTTATTTAACCTTATCCCTATCCAAGTTTCTATTTGCGGAGCGGTCGAATTTCACCTTATCTCAGCTCACGTCGTACCACTTTCGGACGAACTTCTCGGGGCAATTTTGAGTAACAACTGCCTGACTTTTCCTCCTCGACAGCCTTACCATTTTTTTTAACTTCGTATGAGAAAGAATGCGTACAGAGTACCGGAGTGTGCGGGGAATGAATGATATGATGCGATATGATGGCGTGTTTTAGCTTGGAGTGGCATGTTAAGTGTTCAGTTGAGCTACTTCCCCTTGATACACCGCCGGGACACCCCGCCATCTATCGTCACCCCTACTACACGGTACTTCCTTGCGGTACTGTATGGGACGTTACCCCACACTAAGAAAACGTAGCGTGGAGTTTCTGGGGACCGGGTTGTAGAATTGCCGTTTCGGGTGGCTGGAGGGAAATCCGCGAGTAAGCCGGATGAGATTATTGCAAGTTATGAGTGAGATTGACTAAGAGTATCTTTTTTACATTACTCGAGTATTATTCTACTACAGTATAAGCTTTCTACTCCGTAAAGTACTTGCCAAGTACTTAGCGTACATAGTCCAGAAACCCCATCCCGACCTCATGACTATGCATACTCCATAATTCAATATGGGGAAGAGCTTATCCGCGCTGCCTATTATTACCCTTTTTCTCTTCTTCCGACCGGATACGCAGGTACGAGAGGGGGTCTATATAACCGGTGAGACGATGGTACTATGCGCCGGCTGGGAGAATAATATGCACACTGCGCCGCATCTGTAATCCTACACCAGCTACATTTAGTATACTTTTTTCTTTTTCTTCGTTTTTTCCTCAAGGACTTTTTTAGCTTTCATTTCTTTCTTTTTCCTATCTGGTGGCGGCGAGATCAGACGCGGGGGTAGAAGCGGGGGTGAGATGAGGTGGGGTATATGCGTGCGGTCCGCAATCCCGAACGGATGAGATCTAGATTCGGCGCCTCCAAGTCGTAAATCTGAGCTGAGCTGAGGAGTCTGGGGAACAGGATGGAGAAGGTATTATTGTTTCACACGAGAGCGATGTCGGATGTAGATTGCATGTACAGGGTACTCCATACATGTAATGTATTAGCGGGGTACCGCTACTATAGAAATATAGAAATGTAGAAATCTAATATATTTGACCTTGTATCGCGTACCAAGGCATATATATCAATTAAAATGAACCAGGTAGGCGGATGCTAGGTAAGGTAAGGTGACACAAGGAATACCATACCTACCGACTAAGGAGATGCTTCTAACGCCTCCCCCTAGCCCCTGAATGCCTCCCGTCGCTTCCCTATAACGGTTTCATACGACGTACATACATACACTACTAAGTACCTGTCTGCGCCTCGTCTCGGAAACTCTACTCTACCTAGGTACTCTACCAGAGTTTCGGACTCACCGTCTACCTGAGCGCTTCCCTCTCGATTCATTCACCCGCTCGTCTGTCTGCGTATGCATTTATGCATGCGCCTCATCGGATTCTGTACATGACGTGTACTATAGACAACGTGCTTTTTAATTGATCTGCGACTTCACAGACAGCAGGTCGTGTTTCTACATATGTATTTGGCTGTGTTGGATTTTGACGAAGTGCCCCGAACGATTAATTACGGTGCGATACAAACGCTACATACCTGTCCTGATTAATTAATTGATTGATTGATTGATCGACTAGACCAGACTTTCTATATCAGATTTATTTTCTTGGCATGCGTTTCGTATTCGCACTGGAATAAACGTGGAGGTGGGAAACATGACAGGTGGATTCTTGAGCCAGGTACGCTATGCTGAGGGAGTATTGTATACACGCTAGGTTTATTTATGTTTAACCATTAAACAATAGTAATGCGTTGATTCATAGTACTTCTCACCGCCCAAAATAACACACCGCTTAGCGGATCTCGGGTCTTGGGATATCAGAATCTGTCAGCAGTGCGGTAAGATGCATGGCGTAGCGGTGAGATAGTATGGCACGGTACGCTACGGTACGGTAGCTACCATGGTAAGCACACACGCACGCAAGACAAGGGGTGCGTGAGATGAATATGAGAAGTGATAGATAGCTAGTTCGGCAGCGAGCGACACGCGAGAAGGGCATTTCTGGGGACGAGCGATGTTACACCAAGGGTGACAGATAGCGTGGGGTGAGCGAGAAGAGGTGAAGAAGATAAGGTTGTGGTCTGCTTGATTTGGAGGGGAGATAAGGGGGTTATTGGTTGAATGAATAGAGGCTGACGGGAAAGAAAGAGGATGAATGAGCTTGCTTAGCCTGATATGGGGTGCATGCATGCATATTGACGTGCTGGACGCAGACTGGTGATGCCTCAACTTTTCAAAGGACGAGAAAGGGTTGTATTTATGCTGAGGTGCAGTATACCAAGGTACGAATAACGAAATGAGGAAATGATCGCGTATCTTGTGATGTGGATTTTGATACAGTCTACCATGTTTCTGTATGTGTCCAAGCCGCAAGTTCTTCATTCCATCAATGAACAGAGGCGACGATGTCGTTTGGCTTCTGGTAGATCATGGGCAGCAACTTTGATCGACATAGGAGTCTATCTTCCGAGGGCGAAAATATTCTATCCTTGGCCAGTAAGCCCTAGCGGAGGCTCTCAATTCGAGGATTTCAATTTCAAAGGCTGAAGACTTCACCCAAATCAATAAATGTCCTTTGGATCTGCGCTCCATTTCGAAATACCTGAAGCGCATCTACTGACGACAACCTTGCATTCCGGCCGTCGTGCGAGGGCATGAGGTACAGAGACTTCGCTTGAAGCATGACTGCGTCATTGAGATCCCCTAATCCGTCCCATTATCAACCTTTTGGCAAACTCTATAATCAACTGAGGAGCAATGGTAGCTTGCAGCGTTATCTTATGGTTCTGCCTCTGAAGCATAGCATGTGTTTTCCCACTACCCTTGAATGGCTGAAAAAGCCTCTCCGGCACTTTTGTATCACACCTGAATCCGCATGGATTTGTTTCCTGCTCAGCAGAACCCGAACAATCCGAGCCTGTTAAAGGTACTTTTTTTTATTCAACTTTTTGGCGAGAAGGGGAAAGCAAGGAGCAAGAAGTTTTGCAAGCACTAAAGCTAGACTTCTGGAAGCAAAAGTAATCAAGGAGGGGATGGCCACCTCATCTTGAGGAGCTCACAAATGAAATGAACGGGACCAAATGAAAGGGGTGCTCTAGCGACCTCGTACTTTGTCAAAGAGCAAGTTCATCTTCACTGTCATCTATCTCATCTGGAAGCACTTTCTCCCCCCCTCCTTCTTCTTCTTCTTGGTCCTCCTCTGCGTCTTCGGCTTCAAGCTCTCCTGGAGGGGGTATTAAGATGTCCTCGCTGCCCTGCCATTGTGGCGGCATGACCGGCACAGTCCCCTCATCTTCTTCAGCCCACCCATAGTCTTCATCGTCTTCGCCTTCACTGTCTGGTACTTCCAGGTCAGTTGCTGAGATCTTCCGTTTCTGCGGGAGAATTGGAGTTGATGGCAAATTCCTTGCTGGAGGAAGTTGTGGGCGGGAAGGGTCGAAGAAAGTGGTTGATGGTAGATCCAGAAGGTTGAATCCATTCTGTAATGATGTTAATACAATAAGAACCAAAGTAGTTTTTGAGGAGATTGTGAGGGACGTCAACGTCTTGAGCTGTGGGAATAGAAACCGTATTATATATACCTCATCAATGGAGAACCCAACAACCTTCTGTCTCCCATCGGGTAGAACAGTTCCTTCGGCCTTGATAACTTGGGCTAGCCTCACATTATTTACGGCTTGTCCATCCTGATTGTTCCATCCCCAGTCCCTGAATAGAGCAACTCTACAACCGAGACCTTGCTCCCACGCAGTAGTGCTGACAGCGGGGACAAGAACTGCACCACATCCTGGACGCATTTTCGTCACGCATTGTGATAAGACGACGACAGCGATATTGCGAGTGGCGGCGAGCTTCTGAAGGGTGTTGGTCAAGTATTGAAGAATTGGAAATTTCCGTGCGGAAGGATTGGGGGCTGGTTTTGTTAGCTTAAGGCTGTCGTTGGAATGAGCGAGATACCTTACTTCCAGATCTTTTGGGAGTTGCGGTGGCATCTACGGTGCGAGAAAAAGCAGTGGTGATTAATGAGGAGAATGAGTCGATAATTATCAAGCTGGTATTGGGCGCTGGATGGGTTTGGGATGTCCGTGAGAAGAGGGCTACTAGATGAGCGAGTGTGGGTGTCGAGAAATGTGTCAAATTATCAAGCAAGTCAGTTATGCTGCGGGGTTCTGTAGAAGACTGTGATATTGGGTGAAATGTGGCCAGAATTTGAGAGAGTCGAATTCCTGGTAATGAATGTGAGGTATCTGTAGATATGTCAATATAAAGATGATCTAAGATTCTCTTTGGAGCTCGTGACTTCAGCTGGCGACTTCAAATATGCAACCGAGATAACAAGATGCCAGTCAAGAACATCTCAAAGTGATAGCTTGCGGTAACTCAAAGAGTTCACACTTGACAATTTATATTCGAAGCATGGGCGTGGTGTGCTATGCAAACCGAGAAAACCAGAAATGAAGACCTACCTACCCAAATCACACCCTCACCAGCGTGTAACGCACTTGCAGCTAATTGCATCCTGTCTTCTTCATCAGCAGATGAGAATCTCTAGGCTGAGAGCTTCACCGACCCAAGAGCTGTCTTCCCAACCCCAGGAGGGCCATAAACCTCAGTTACCTCCCCCCGTGACACACCACCATAGAAAGGCTCGGTCTCTGGCAATTGAGGTTCCCTGTTCTGCAGCGCATGGTCAAGGAGGCTCAAGCCGGTAGAGATGCATCGCGTAGGTGATGCCTTGAGGTCTTCCAGAGCCTGGGCTGCGGAGATTGTGGGCATGCGGTCTGGTTGTTGTCAGAGGATTCAAATGGGTGGATGATGTCCTTACGAGCAATTGGCGATGAGAAGTTAGATATGCCTGGGCCGTGAATAGATTCATAGTCCATGATTGCAGGGGTGGGAGGGAGGATATTTGCATCTGCATCTGCCTCTGCCTCTGCATGGCGTTGGTTGTGGAGATGATTGAAGTCGTGATGTGACAGAAGCGCGTTTGAAATTCTTCACGACGCGCTCGCGCTGTCACATGTAGCACACGTGATGCATTCACTGCTTACGGCTGTGCTGTGGAGGAGGGGCAACTTCAGCAGTTTATGGCGCTGTATATATAGAACGAAAACAAGCGGTTTTCTTGTTTAAGATATCCGGCATGCTGCTGGTATGGACAGTATGGTTAGGTGTGACACCCTTTCTTTGTTCGCGGCGGTGGTGGAAAGAATGAACGTGAAGATAGAATCTGCTCACGTGGTCTCTTAGTCATCGCCCGCCCTACGCAGTACCTCCGTAGACAAGCTCCATGCAGTGACCCCGGAGGGAGATCTCGCCGGTGCCAATAGCAAGCAGGTCGGATAATCCTAAGGACGTACTCCGGAGCAGTGGCATGGCTGTAAAAAGGCTTATTAGGCTTGTGAACCTTTTTGCCCCTAGAAGATTTGTTGCTTTTCGACTGGCAGGCAATATCTTAGGTACTTCAAGTTTCTCCTTTTTTAATAGTGTTGCTCAGCGAGCTAAGAAGGAAGACCGACTATTAAAGGGGTAGCAGTCTAGCCGAAGGCCTGGATTCCGCGCTCAATATTCAGCCCCAGCCCTACAGTAGTTCCATACACAAGTTATAGAGACATAGATCATTAATTACCTGATTTATATTTCAATCTCGTTATTATTGCCCCTGTCGGTATTTTCCAGGCCTCAGAAGAACATTTGGAACAATAGGTAGCATGTTATCTGTCCCCCCTTTTCCTTTTCCTTTTTCCTTTTTCTTTATCATCGCCTACTCGTATACGGAGCAGAATTAACATTACCCCAAATTACACAATGCATGGTAGCCGCACCCCCACTTCTGCCCAGCACTATGATAGGGTAGGTAGATCTTATGTGGGTAGACTCCGTACCTGGCAAACCTACCCCTGGCCTGGCTCCTACACTCCTATCCTGTGCGATACAAGCGATCCATTGGCCAAGGGTCTAGGCTCTATCTTTAGAATCATTCTTCTTGGCTTCGTATCTACTGTACCTCCGTAACAGATGAATTAATTACGAGACTTACCTTGCGCGATTGTTGCAGTACCGTTTGTATATCTCTATACCTTGTTATCTTGTGGCATATTACTTCAACAGGTACACAAAAGCAAAGCATTGTTGAGAAACCTCGTTGGGTTGGCTCACCAGGGCGCTGCCCTGGGGCTGGGCGTGCCGTTGGGCGCCCCTTCCGCAATACTCCGGAGTACAAACAAGCCTCCTCATTCGGTCCAGCGTTTGATCCCCGCGGCTTGAACGAGCGCTGATTGGAGGCGGTGATGATGAAATAGTGGGCAATCCCTGTTTCCCGTACTGTACCTTAAGTAATGCATGGCCAGCAGGGTACTCGAGTAAATTACCTAGGTAGGGTAGGTACCCTCCTGGTTGGTCGTGGCCAGAACAGGAACTCAGTTCGAACCTTAATCATAATCCACCTTTTCACCTGCTTCTCCATTATTTCTCCACTTCTCCATTTCTTTACAAAACCTTGATCCCCTTCGCGTCAATAATAACAGTACTGTGACAGTTCCGAGCATGAGTATTGGCCAATAACCCATTTCAATCATGAGGAGCATCATTCGATATTTGTCGCTGGCTGCAGCTGCAGCTGCGCAATCAGCAATCGCCGTTGATCTCGACGTTACCAACACAGGTGCGCACCCCTGGGTTGTACCTGGCAGATACCCTACCTAACAGTACTTACTGACCATCTTCTGCAGATTCGATCAAAAGCGCAGCCAAAACAATTGCTTACGGAATGATGTCCTACTACAAAGGCAATGTCACCAATACCCCCGAAACCATTGGAGTACTTCCAGCCCCCTTCTACTGGTGGGAAGGTGGAGCAATGTGGGGTTCGCTGTTGGATTATTATCACTATACGGGCGACGATCAATACAACAAAGTTGTGACGCAAGCATTGCTCAGCCAGGTCGGACCTGATTACGATTACATGGTGCCCCTACATGCGAAGGATGAAGGCAATGACGATCAAGCCTTTTGGGGATTTGCTACAATGTCAGCGGCCGAGAAGGACTACCCACAACCAACAGTGGGAAACTACTCTTGGGTACAGCTCACCGAGAATCTGTGGAATACTCAAGTCAGACGCTGGGATACATCTACCTGTGGAGGGGGGCTGAAGTGGCAGATTTTCACCTTCAACAACGGATATGATTACAAGAATTCCGTCTCAAACGGAGCTTTCTTTCAGCTGTCTGCGCGACTGGCTCGATTTACTGGGAACCAGACTTATCTGGATTGGGCAGAAAAAGCCTTCCAATGGATGCAAGACGTCAACTTAATGGACGATGATTATCACATCTACGACGGCGCAGATGACAATAAGAACTGTAATGACACCAACAAAGTCGTCTGGACGTACAATGGAGCAATTGCGCTATATGGTTCAGCAGTTCTCTACAACTATACCAACGGCTCTTCTGTCTGGCAGGAACGAACAAATGGTCTCTTAAACGCAACTGCCAACTTCTTCTCTCCCTTTGACAACTCCTCCAACATCATGTACGAGCCAGCCTGCGAGACGGTAAACACATGCAACAACGACCAGTTCTCATTCAAAGCCTACCTCGCTCGCTTCATGTGGGCCACCACCCTTGTCGCACCTTGGACAGCACCAGCAATTACAACCATTCTCACGGATACCTCCAAAGCAGCCGCACAATCCTGCTCCGGGCCCAGCGACGGCGTCACGTGTGGGGAGCACTGGTACGAAGGCGGCTATGATGGTAAATATGGCGTAGGACAGCAAATGAGCGCATTGGAAGCTATCCAGGGTCTCTTGATCGCAGACAGTGTGCCACCGTTGCATAACGGACAAGTTCACCTGATGCCCACCACTACCACTTCGACAACTTCGAGCGCGACTCCTACACCGACGACCAGGACGGCTACCTCGACACCGACGACGAAGAAGAAGAGTGCTGGCGGAAGGAACGAGCCTGATTCATTGATGTGGTCGGTCCTGGCTATCACGACTGTTATGATAGGGATGAGCGGCTTGGCGTTCGGAACCAGAATATAATAAATACTTAATTTGAGGGGAACCGGGTGTTAATAGAGGTGGATACGTGTTATATTGGAGTTTGGGAGATGTAAACCGGCTTCACACACGAAGATACCAATCAATTTTGGGGGTTATAGACACATTAGACTTGGGCCAAATACATAGAATCGTTAATGAACATACTCCATTGAAGCCCCTCCCTCATTGGGTGGATTCTTGTTTTATCCTTTTCCTATAGTACTCCACTTAGATTGTTTATTTGTTCTCAGAATGCTCTTGCGTCTTTCTGGTAGCTTGCGTTTCAAACGTCTAAAGTCTGGCACAGACTTCATCCAATTCGGGGTTCCTATTTATAGTTTTTCGAGGAAAGGGTTTACATATAGCCCTAAAATCTGCCAGTAAGCTTAAAAGCGAGATGGTTTTATGTTGAAGGAAAAATAGTAAGTTTTTTCTTATTTGATTGGGACGAAGTCTGGTTTAAATGGTTCATCTAACGAGAGTTCTAAGCTATACAATATCAAAAGCAGACCCAAAGCAATGACTACCAAAAGCAAAAATGAAACCAACTGAAGCGTCATCTCTTAACTCTGACTTTCCTCCTAACCTCCCAACAAGATATCGTCTCTACATAAGAACCATTACTTGCATGAGTTGTAAACCTCTTTCTCTCCACAGCACTCAAGATATCAAATGCATCCATCGCCCACCTGAGCAATTAATTGTAAAAATATTCAACGCGTGGATGCCAGCATTTTCTAATATCTGGAACGCTGTGGTCTCAACGGCGACGGCGCTGCGGGGTTGCCGTACAGGTTCTGCAGAATCCATGGCCACAATCATCGTTGTCGCAGTAGAATTGCATCTCGTTTCGAGTTCGGCACCGGCAGCATGTCCATTTCCCATTCATTCCACTCATTCGACAAGTCCGTGATCCACAGAGGTCAACGCCACCACTGGTCATTGAGTGCGCGTTTTGGCATCGGACTTTCTTGCCGTTGACGGTAGTCGCGTTCTCGCAGAACCTCCATCCTCCAGCACGTTTGGTATGACCGCAAACGCAGTTTCTTTTTCTTTGAACGCACATGGTGAAATGATATATAGATATATAAATTTATTGGTTGATATGGAAGAAATACGTTGGTATGGCCGAGTAACGGTAGATGAGAGACGGCAAGGAGTTATATCGTTTGCCGTGGGAAAGTGGCGTGAAAAGACTTTGTTGTTGGACTTGGAAGCGAAAAGACTTGATAATAACAGAATACTGGAAAGCGGATAGGGAATCTGGTACGATTTTGAAAGTACTGAGTGATGATTTGATGCTGAGAACTTGTAAATTAATGGTCTCCTAGGAGGAAGCATTTTCAATATAAGTACTCTGTTGAAATGAAGAGGACAGTAATAACAGGACGAGGCCTGGTACTGTAACACCAACATAACCAGTACGTAGATCAAAGTTTCAAAAGCACTGCTTTAAGCAACTGCAAGTGACCGAACAGCTGGCCGTAGTTCAGCTCATCTGATTGCCATGTTCTAATATTGACCACTGAGAGTATTAGGGATAGTGGCGCGACGGTCTCAAGAAGACTCGGCCTGGTAGACCTACGTCCACAAATCCGCGCTTCTCATTCATGCAAGGTACTACGTTTGTAGAAGTCCTGCTGTGCCCATATTCATGCTGGCTCAACTCCTGTCCCAAAACCAATGAAAAAAAATCTAGTTGCTATGTGTTCTAATTTTCTTTTTAGCGCTAGGAGGAACGCAACGTCACCATGGACTCTTGGGTCTATCGGGTGATTATTTATTTAGCATTTTCCAACAATTTTCAGTTGGTTTTGAGTATCAGGTAGTCATTAGCGGGCCTTCAAGGGGAAGGCTACAAATAGTACGCTAAAGCTTTACGAGCTAGCGACCGCTACCACTACTCTACCCTGTACTTACTTACCGTCGAAAATACCTAATTGAAGTCTTGGCTAATTTTTCCTTATATAATATGCTCGTAGTTCTATCTTTGCAGGGTGATTAGCATTTTTATTTAGAGCATTTAAGATACTTACCGCCTATTATTGTACGGAGTGTAAGGTGTAGGGTAGGAGTAGGGTAGGGTAGAGTAGAGTACCTAGCTCCTAGCCTAGGTAGGGTATCAAAGCTAACCGAGCCCCTAGTAGCCACTATAAAATCGATAAGATAAGATATTGTTTTTCTCATAACTACAAGTAGATTTTATCTCTTAAGTCAATTAATACGAAGTATTACATCCCAAAGACTGCCGGATTCAAGCAGCGTAGATCTTTTACTCATTAGAACACCGAGTGCGGTCATTATTGCCTCATGACTTTGTGACCATAGCCGCGCGCGCGAGCGTTTCTTGGCCACCCGATAATTACGCGCCGAATCTTGACCACATGGTCTTTTCGGGTTGTGTTGGTGTTAGAGTGTAAGATCCGCATGTTGGTGATGAGTTTGAGAGTCAGCAAGAGAAAAAAAACCTCCCCCCACTATCTGATCTCGCAATATATTAGGACCTTCCTCGTTCATTCTTTTACGCTCGGACCCAACGTGCAAGTACATAGCCCTCTCGTTCCACACCGCCCAAGCATATCACAAAGATTATATATGTAAACCACTCCACCCTCTCAAAACGCTCCGTGCTAATTTCAAATAACAGCATCTAATTTCGAGATTCTTTCACATTTTAGACACCTCCCTCCCCAATATTTGCTCGACCATCTTTCCGTAGTCGCGCGCAAGTTCTTCAGCTTCTGCAATGGATTCATCAGAGAATCTCAACCCCCAAGTTATGGACAGTCACTTCGACCTTGAAAGTTCATGGGTAACCGTTATGTGTCGGGCCTCTCGATTTCAAATCAGCGTATCACTCAAGGATCTTCGCGGAAGCTGCTTTGAGACAAAATACTCTGAATTGGTTGAGAAGGTTGATGATGTGGATGGCGGAGACGACGACGACTACGAGGCCATGTGTGACTGGATAGTCGAACCATGCTCTTCTTACTTCCGAGAATATACACCGACCATACCCAAGGTCCTCACTTTCCAAGCCTTCTACTACCCACCAACCTATCATCTGAAGCTCACCGTCTCTGGATCGACTCTCCAACCCAAGGCTACTCGAGATCGTCGGACAATGAATCCTTTCGCTCTAATGACGCCATATCAGGACTTCCCACCATTTCCACAAGTCCCTTACACAAAGGCATCAGATATAATTATTCCCGCGGCCAGACAAAACTATGACTACATGTCTGAAGTACCTCAAAAGGCTAGCCTAAAAGATGGCACAATCAAGTTCTTCAAACCAGCGATTGACAAGAACCAAAACATCCGAGAAATAAACACCTATCTGCGTCTCATAAAGGCTGGTTTGAGGGGCAAGATTAGGGTTTCCAACCTCCACAGTATTGTCATCTCTACAGACGCCAAGATGATACTCGGCCTCCTCTTCGATCTCATCCCCTCCAATCCACTTGGCGAAAATCTAGGCAGCCCCAAATATAAAGCAGCTTCTGTTTCAAAATACCATGCAAAGTGGAAGAAGCAAGTCACAGCTATTATCCAGGAGCTACATTCCCACGGTATTATATGGGGCGATGCGCATCCTGGGAATATCGTTATTGACGCGGCTTTTGATGCCTGGATAGTGGATTTCGGTGGCGGCTGGGTCGAAGAATACGTTGATCGCAAGAAGGCTGGCACAAAGGAAGGAGATTGGCAGGGAGTTCGAAATATCTTTGGGAAATGGATTACTGGGTCTGGAGAAGGGTGAAGGGATCTGGATTGAGGGGTGTTTTGACAGTCCCTAGGCCTGCTCATTTCTCGAAATCTATATCCTGATTTCTCACTGAACCTACACGGGCTCGGATCGAGGATTTCGGTCGTCTTTTTACGCGATTTATGAAGATCATATTGCGTTTCTACACTTGTTGATTGAATGTCGTTGTCGAGATTACTATAGATTTCGGTATTACCTATGGTTTTAGCAGGCCCAAGTTGGTTCAGCGAATTGTGTGCTAAATTTCAACGTAGCCGTCACTAAAATCGGCATATTTCCATCTATTGTCCTGTTCGTGGAATCCTCATTCTATTACTTGTAGGGTATCCCAGGATATAAATTTGTTCTCAGTTCCGCATGTCAGGCGTGGGGGAGCTTTGAAGTAACGTGGTTTGTATTGCAGGACTAGCTTCTTCTGGGTCGTTTAGCAGAACGGCTATATTATCTAGCAAGCGCTGTTATTTCTATTATTGATATATCAAGGAACTTGTTAGTCACTGCGACTGCGTCATTTAGTGGGGAAAATCATGAAATTAAAGAATGAAGTGACCTGGACTCCTCAAGTTCATAATGTGGAATCAAAGAACCCATATTTCCATATCCGAATTTCCTGTTCTTCGACAGAGCACATCTGGCAAGTTCACCAGCTGCTGTTTCCTGTAGACACCTAGTCGCAAAAACCTCTGACCGTCGTGGTAGCATATCTACCTGGAGTAAAACTTTCCCCAGCTACTGACACCTGACTTCGGAAGGAACTCCTAAGCAGAGACTGCGGACAAGTCGGTCCCTTCTTCAACCTTTCCATGTTCCAAAAGCAGTGTAGCCACCTCTTCGTGACCTCCCTCTTGTGCAGCTTCAAGTGGACTTTGCCCATCCAATTTAACGCTTACATCTGCTCCAGCCTCGAGCAGTATCCGAACTACTTCAATGTGGCCGCGAAATGAAGCCACGTATAACGGGGTGCCATAGTCTTTGCTGTTAACATCAATTTCGTCCTTTGAAACTTTCTGAATAAACATTTTGACGAGGCAGCTGTTTCCCGCATGCGAAGAAGCGCAATGTAGTGGTGAAGTCGAGGAAAGGTTCTTGGAGGAAAGGCCGGCGCCTTCTTGGACGAGAAAATTCGCGAGGTCAATAGGTTCTTCCTCGGCTTCGTTCTCTCTCCCGGCTACGTTATGAAGACATGTGCATCCGTGCAAAGACGAAGAATTGATGTCTAATCCCCGCGAAAGAAGAATACTGATGAATTATTTGTCTGCAAATATTCCTGCACGAGAGAGAATATTGCCATTGGTATACGCAAACAGGCTTTTGGTAAATACATTTGCGCCGCGTTCAACTAAATGTTTAGCTACTGCTTGATATCGGGACTCAATAGCGCAAGCCAGTGGTGTTATTCTTTGGTGATCCTTAGCCTCAAGCAATCTCTTTACTCTGGCTGGGTAAAAGTCAGCTAAAGTCGCACTTGGATTGTCACTTTTAATCACCTAAATGAATATCCTCTGTCGGTTGATTCTGATCGGTTTCAGGCTCATTGGGCCGAATGCCAAGTCTGTTAGGTTGATGTGCTATTGCTTCCTCGGTTTGACCAACAATGTCCAATATAGTCTGAACGGCCTCTAAATGGCCTCTCGGCAGCAAAGTGCAATGGGGTTTTCCCGCATTCACCTGGAGCAAATATGTTAGCTCCGGCATTCACAAGCTCTCGGATGATGTCCGTCGAGTTTTGTAGCGCTGCTATATGGACAGGAGAATTGTTGTCTTTGTCCTTCACATCTATTCGAGCACCTAGCTCCAGAAGTTGTTTTACTGCATCCAGTGAACCCGAATCACATGCAATGTGAAGAGCAGTGGGCGGTTTGTAGGTTGCTATTTCAAGTCCAGCAATGTGTTTCTCGTTCGTCCCAGTGGATTTTAAGCCCTCGCGCCCAACCGTGAGTAGAGACTCATTTGCGCATTTAAATAAATTGTCTTAGAGCTCTGTATGCCCATGCAAAGCAGCTTCCATCCATGGCATGAGTCCATAGATACTCTGAAGGTTACATCGTGCTCCTTTCTTGATCAAGAGCTTTGCAATATCACCAGAACTATGACGTGCAGACAGGTGTAGTGGGGTGTTCATCATAGTATCCAAGCTGTCAATTTCGGCGCCAAGGTTGATTAATACTTCGACAGTCGAAAAAGAACCATGCCTTGCTGCAAGGTGCAAGGCAGTATCGGCAGAAAGCTGTCGTGTTCGCACATTTATGTCTGTGATTTCTCCCATCCCCATCAATAGTGAGATAATAGCGACTTTTCCAAAGTATGATGCCAGGTGCAGAGGAAGGTGCCCATTTATCCAATAATCAGTTCCCGAAGGGCTACTTGGTTGGTCATCCGCACAACGAGTCTTTTTTTTTGATTTAATAGCAGGCGTACTGCATTGACGTGGCCTCCCCTAACTGCTTGATGTAAGGGTGTCCAAATTTCATGATCACCGTTACTACCGTACACTTCGGGATTGTGACGGAGAACCTCGACTATACCCGGCTGGAATCCACTTTGAGCGAGAAGATGTAAAGCGGTCTCATTCTTTAGATTGGTTGCATTGATGTCTGCACCTTTAGTAAGAAGCATAGATAATGCATGGATCGTCGATGGAGCAGACGGGTTTCCATATTGTCGAGACACGGTAATTATAAGGGGTGTGTCGCCAAGAGAGTTAGGTGCATTTACATCAACTCCCTCGATGTTAGTGACAATCTCAATCATACTGGCAGCACGACCTTCATGCATACCATACCGACATTCAGCAGCCAAGTGTATAAGAGTCCCTCTCGCGTCGGTCCACTGCGGCTGTGAAAAATCATGTGGGACTAACAACCGGATAGTCTCTAGTGATCGACCTTGTTGTATAGCTAGGTGCAGCGGTAGGTATCCATCTTTCCTTTGTATGGACTTTACTTCAACATTCTCCAGAAGAAGTTGGACAATTCCATAATTGTCATGCTTCATGTCAGCCATTGCCAAATATGTATGAAGCGGAGTATTGCCAGCATGATCGACTGCGTTCACAGCGCAACCTGCGTTGATGAAAAATCGCAGGACCTTGATTGCTTCCGATAAATCATCTACGACTGTTTTTTTCCAAGGTAAGTAGTCCGAGTGTTTTTGACAGATGCAGCCTACCAGGTGGTAAAGTGTTCCACGTCCGTCTTCAGTGACCTCCATATGATTGACACCTCCTCTGAGCAACAACTCCACAATCTCATATACATTGTGCCATCCTAGTCCTATCACGGCGAGGTGTATCAGGTTATATCTAATATTTGTGCTGATAAAATCAACACCGGGTAGATCGACAAAAATTTAACCACTCTATATCGCCGATGACGAACAGCGGTAGCTAAGGCGGTTGTTCTTATCGTGACCGTCTCCGAGACTCCGGGTGCTTGTCTGAATATAGAAGGCAATTTTCGAGATCCAGGTTCAGCTTCGTCCTCCGATTCTCCTTCTTCCTCCACTATGCAGTTCACATCTATGCCGTATGCGACAAATTTCTCCATCAGTTGAATGTTTTCTGTGGATGAAGAAGCAACTATAAAGAATGATTATTTAGCATTTTTACTCCCAAGAGGCTTTGGGATAACATGGCAGTGATTAGGCTTTAAAGAGTCCACAACCTTCATACAATAACTGACATATCCCCAGAACCCCCGAAAAACACAAAAAGGGGAGAAACGGAACTTGAATAACATACTCCATGCTTTGTGAACCTGTCGAATCACAATCGGATCGATGCGGGGACAATACTGTAGCAACGCATCTACTATCTCGGATGATTCCCCAGAAGCTGCAATAGGTAAACCCTCGCAAAGGATTTCGGCATTTGCTTTCTTCTTAATGAGATCCTGTATTAAACCAATCTGACCGTACTCGGCTGCCGATTTAACTAGTTCGATAGTTGCATCTGTGGACTGGAATATCTCGTTATATAATTTCCCACTAGAGACACACTCCTCGCCACTGAAATCGGTGGTTCGAGCAATGAATGAAACCATCTTTTCTTTGGAATCGTTGTCTAGCTTTAAGACATGTTTATGGTTTAGCGTCCACATGAACAGCGACGCTATTTCGGATTCGTCTTCAGGGAAAACCGAAGAAAGCCAGAATGAAGAAGCCGCGAAGGAAGAAATATGATCTGCATCCATCAGAAGCTTAAAAACCTCAAAGCCAAAGTCTAGATCTATGTCAAAAATGTCCACGGCTATAGACATAGGCGTGATAGTTAGATATTCCCTTTGGGGGGATTCTTTCCTCAATACTGTACTTGGGGTTGCAAGAACTCCAGCGTCAAGTAGTACCCGAACTGTTCCAATCTCAAACATATTTGCTTCGTTAGATTCGGTCCAGCCGATCCTGCCTCGTATTGCACATACGAGGGGTGTGCCAAGAATCGTGTCCTGGCAATAGATGTCAACTCCATCTTGCTTCGCTAACCAAGCACAAACTTCAGTAAGCCCGAGAGCAGCTGCAACATGTAGAGTCGACGCAGATTTTGGGGTCCTCACCGCGCACCACTCGCAGTACTCTTCCAGCCAAAAAGCAAAGTTTGGAGACTTTTTTGGATGGAAGAGCCGGCACATCAAATTGATAAGGGGGCTATCTTTGAATTCTATGCGCAGGTAATGATAATGCCAATAGCGAGTCGTATACGCTAGTAAAGGGTGCAGTTGGTGCTCCTCTCCCAGGCCCTCGCTTCGTTGCCTAATGAACTGGTACTGCGAGAAAGTCTTGAAGCCAAGATAAGTTAGGCAGACCTTTGCTAAGATTCGATGTGAGTCTTCGGTATCGAGATAGTATCCACGTAGGTCTTCGAATTCAAGTAGCCTTTTATCCATGAGAAACTCTTTCACCGTGAAGTGGGATAGGGTTAAAGATCCGGTGCGCTCGTCTTTGGTGACTAGGCTACTACACCACCACAGGAGACTGTCCTCATCTGGCACGTCATCTTGATCGATACATCCAGAGTTGAATTCAACTGCTATCGCAGTGACAACTTTAACAATGGTCAATGGCATCTTGGCAAATGCCAACCACCGTAGGGCTTTCTCGACCATTTTTCTGGTCAGTTTTGGCCCCTCGTTGACCCTGTCTAGAATCCTCTCGTATGTTTCAAACATATCCTTTGGTAGGGTCTCGAGTGCTTTTCGACGTTCTTTGTCTGTGCTCAAATGGCATAGATGATCAAGCTGACATTTCGCCCACTAAAACCTTCGGACACGTTAGCATCCTTTCTGGGACTATTCAACTTCTGGAGCACTTACATTCCGTTGGCTTTGGAGACGATAGTGTTTACGATGGTTTCTTTTAACAACGGATCTCTTAAACGAAGACTCTTGTTTTCGATACGCTTCTCGATTCCCGCGGCCACGAATAGCTCGAGGTCATTCCCACGAGCAGCGATAAAAATTTTGTCAAATTTTGCGAGCTGTTCTCTGATATCTATCAGGTCGCGGCTAGGACAGATAGTTTTGACGTTTCCATGCTCTGGCGCATTGAGTATTGAAAGAATCTTAAGCGGTGAAGGAGTCTGAACCTTTCTTCTGAGAACAAACACTCATCCAGACCATCAACAACCACCATAACGCTATCAAAATGCCTCGAAACTCGTTTTAGAAGCTTCACCAGGTCATCAGTAGTGGGGAGAGTGGGATGGGTAGGTGAGTTGCATTTTTCGTACAGTTCAAGTAGTACCTCGAAAGCCTGTTCGGAGCTGACACATATTTGGCAAATAAGCGATCCAAGTATATTGTGCAAACTCTGGGTCTCATTCCGTCTATACTCGCAATAGTAGTAGGCAACTACGCAATCAGTCGTCTGAGAGGCGAGGAATTTGACTTCTTCAATGACGGCGGACCTTCCGAATATGAGCACCTCGTATGAGATATTCTGTTCCAGGTAAAGAGCTTACGTCAAGACGGTTTTACCAGCTCCAGCTATGTTTCTCGATGCGTCAGACCCCTTTAGTTAATAAATATCTAGTATCTAGTACTTACGAATTCCGAACAGCCATATTGCAGAGTTAGGTGTTTCTACCCAATTATTGTATTCAGGCGAATCGAAAAACCAAAGCACCGTATTTGGATGTCTTAACGCTTTGGAATTTCGATGCTTCTCGTAGGGAGTAATTTTTGTACGAGTAATCCAATCGAAGACTTTTACTTTTCTATCATCTTGCGTAACATCTTCCATAAGTTGCACTGATTGTTATATACCCTTCACACTCTCTGCTTTCTCTAGAATGATCCTTTGGAATGCGATTTTCACATCTCGGACATTCTTAATTAGTGTAGACTAAGAAGACAGTGACGAAACTAAAGCGGTTCTGGAGATGAATAGTTAGCTCTTGCCCCATGCTATGCTACATTCTATCTAACGGAATAAAGTAGTCAAGAAATCAAGTCTATCAATGACTTATAGCCTATTAGCAGTTAGAGCATCACTTAGATCGCGTTTATTCCGCGCGATCTTCTCAATTAACTCCTTAGTTTTAGAAGCTTTAAAAGGCTAGAGAAGTTTCGTCTTCACCGAGTCTGAGTCAAGTTTATCTAACGACTTCTTCAGATGGTCGAGGTTCCTCCTGCAGGTTTGGAAATGCTCCAGGTTATGAAAGTGATCAGTGTCTATTAAGTTCGTGAGTTTAATGCCAGCGTCCATCATAATAAGCTTGGAGCATACCTGCAGAACGTTCTTCATCAAGGCACTTCTCAAGGAGCTTGAGACGATTTAACACCCCATATAGACTTTGCACTTCTAGGAAGAGGTTTTTGATATCTGGGCCCGCACTTTTGACGCCGTAGGCGTACTTCGATCCCTTAAAGGCGACCATTTCGGCCAAGCCGATCAAGCCGGCAATACCGCTTGCAACTCCAAGTGCCTCCATTTAGTCAATTTAGGTAATTGTTGTAAGTGTGCTGAACAATATCATACGACGCAGAAACCAAGGGTGGTTCAAATTGAGCTAAGAACGATCGCGGTGAGTTGCGAATAAAGTTGAGAAAGACAGCCGTGGAAAAGCTCAGGTATCTCATGCACCCTTGCAGTACTGTATGTCTGCTTAGCCTAATAGCTAGCCTCACCAGCGAGCCTGACCAGTGAGTCTGACAGTCAACCTTGCAGTCAACCTTGCTATCTCTCACTCTGTGATATTAATATTAAAATTATCTAGCCCGGTCGATTAAAGTGTATAGCAGCCACCTTATTGCCTTTTCTTTACGTTCCAGTTGTTTTTGGGCGCAGAAATGGTGGAGGGGGGGATCGTTGATCTGCTTAAACATGCAATCTGCGTAGTATAGGTGTAACCCGACGTAACAACCAATCCAACTCCATGAAACACAGAAAAAAACTCCGGCTGGCACATTAAAATACCGGTTTAAGAAGGTGTTGTGACCTGCAGATCAGCCTGCCTATCACCTGTCAACATGTGGCTCCTTCTCAGCCTGATTTCTATCAACCTCCTCAGCCTCACCAATGCATCACCGATCCGAATTCAGAATATTGCCACATGTATGCAACGGCTCATGCCCTGGCACCCACACAGCCACTTCAACCAAGACTTCTCTCTGGGCGTCCCTTTCGCCTAGCCTCCACTCAACGATCTCCGTCTAAGAGTCCCTGTAAGCTTGAATAACAAGTGGACGGGTTGAAAAATGTGACTGAGTACTGTCATGTGTGTATCGGGTACGGAAAAGATATAGTGATTGGTTGGGGTGGTTATGTATGCGAGGATTGTTTGAACATCGGACCGGTGGGATACGAGAATGAGAAGCTTCAGTTTATGTTACTGCTGTGGCTATTGTATGCGTGTTGCTGATGTTTTCGAACTAGCGTGTGAAATGAGTTAAGTTAAGTTGAGTCTAGATATATACTCAACGCAACCAAAAAAAATATACTATACTTAGATTTAACTCAACTCAACTCAACCCGAAGCAGGATCTCTCGAGTCTCAACTCCAAGACGGCTACTTCGTAGTAGTCCTATACATCGTAACTAATGATGACTCTGACGAAGACACCGAATTGATTACCCTGGAACTGATACCGATAGTGACTTCACTTTTTTCTCGCACTAGTTATTGAAAAGTGGGTTTTGATTATCTGGGTAGGAAGTCTGAGGATGGGAAGCTCCATTCTTAAACATCTACCTCTTTTCTCCTTGAGTCAAGTACTTTATACTGTTTCCCCGGAGGAAATAAGTTCTGGTTTGAACAATTCATATTATCCGCTTCGGATTTCTCTTTTAATCACTTGATGTTCGGTCATACCGTTGCTCGCTTCGGCCCAAATAAAGCGGACGGAACAGCTGAACCGAATCTGGAAGTCTTTAAAGGAGGTATGAACAACATGACAAACAAACTACAAAACCGATATTGCGTGGAAAGATAATTGAAGGCTGTGTAAGATAGTGTCCATAATAAAAAGGAGAAAATTCAAGCTCGGAAAGAAAGGGGTTTAAAGGAGGCATCCAACAAGCAGAGAGACATTATTATTTACCAATTCTCGGGCACATCAAGAACGCAGACTCGATATGATTGCGAACTTGTATAGACAGCATCAGGAAAGATGCGTAGAGCTATCAGGAGGAGTCAAACGATAAGGACCCAGAGCAGGCTTCGCCCTCTTTGCAGCTCGGCAAAACTCGCTCAAGTACCACAGCAGATCATCCAAATTACTCCTGCCAACATTATCGCCAGAGGAGTCCAGGGGAGGGGATCCGAACCGACAGATATCGTTGTGGTCAGCTACCATCTCAAGTATAGTTTCTCGGTCGCTTGCTAGGCCGAGGGTTGCAGATGCGCGAGGTATGGCCTGCGAGTACGGAGTATATCAGTATTAGGTACAAGCGCGCGTAGTTGTACGGGAAAGCTTACCGGGTTGATAGTCTCCACGCACGACAGATACCGATACCGTCCAACTTGGACTTTCCACTCGTCTTCCAAGCCATAATCCAGCATGCCGGCCTGCGTGAGGATCTTCAAGATGTCTCTCGAGCTTGGAGATCTGCTGCTGCTGCCACAGGAGAAGAGCCTAAAGAAGAAGTTGCTGAAGAAGCCGGATTCGTTGGACTGCAGTTGCGTCGTACTTGGGACGGTGTGTGGGGTGCCGAAGAAGACGATGGCGAAGACTGCTTGCATGATCTCGTGGTAGCGGGGATCCTGGGTGCTGGCTGCGGTGACGAGGGCTTGTTTGATCAGGAGACCACCGACATCGTGGCCCATGAGGAGAAGGGGACGGCTGGGGCACTGCTTGCTTTCGTTAATGGTGTTTGGGTTTGGAGAGGGGAGGGTGCACGGCATGTACGAACCTGGTCTCTTCTGGAAGCGATGGCTTCAAGCAGCTTGGTGGCTTGAGAGATATGCTTGAGCGGGGTGTAGGGGGCTGTTGAGTCGTAGGTAAAGACGAATACGCGTGCTAGGGGAAGCCTTTTGGGTAAGTCGTCTCTGAGCCAGAGATTGCCAGCGGCTCCTGAAGGCTTACGCCAAGTGTCCATGGCGTGGATAGGATAATCGGAAATATCGAGACCATGAATGGCGACGATGCTGATTGAAAGAGGTCAATTTGTGGCGTTGAGTTGGGATGTTTGCAGAACGTACTCGAATTCAGCTTCGCTGCCTCCATCGTACACCAATTGAAGACTCTGAATACGTTAACTTGGTTGATCTCCATATGAATAGCTGGATAGCCTCACCATCTCTGCCACTGTACACGTCCAATGTTCACGTCGAAGTTTTGCAAAGCAGTCTCGTGAGAATTTTGTTCATAATTGTCCAAATAAGATAATTTGTGTGCAGTGGTAGATTCAATTACTCTGCTTGTGGGGATGGAAATAGTGTTGCCGCAACAGACCGGGTGCTCAACTAAGTCTTGTGTTCAGACATCTTACAATTCAATATTCATCTCTTTCATCCCGCCCAATCTCTTTACCGTTTGCCGTTCCACACCACACGATAAATCCACGAGGTCATTGTTCATCGCCATGATATTCCAAATAGCTTTGACTTGTTCTTCCCAGGGCTGTTGGGGTCGGTATCCGCATTCTCGAGGTATATTTTTGGATGGCCTTGCACGTCCAATGTCAAATATCTATACACAAACTCGTTCTCGGATGGCCGTTTCACCATATGCAAATTGACCACTCCTTCATTTAGTGGTCCGGAAACCTGAAGGGACAAAGATCAACATGGGGTTTTACACAGCTGCTGGTCTTGATGACTTACATTGAAATGTATCATTAAGTGCTCCGTACCGGTTTTGTCGGTTGAAATTGTCGAGCTATAGGGCTATAGTAAGCATAGTCCGTGGAAAGTTTTGAACGACATACGCTATTGGCCTCGCCCTCCTCCAACTGTTCCACGTTGGCTCTCCGTATGCTGTGATCTTCTTCGTTGGCCCCAGCAGGTCTGTACATCTCGAATCCTTCTTGACCTGGTCGAAGGCTCGATTGAAATAAGAAACTTTACTCTCTGGCGAGAAAACTTCCGTGTACATGAGATATGTTACGCCTGCCTACTTTACTATTAGTAGCTGCTGTTGGGCTAGCCTCCGGGATACTAACAGTAAGAACAGCTCCCACGATGATCAAGCCAAAATTGAAGCTTTGTTGTGTCGTCCTTGCGGCCTTTTCTCTCGCAGATAAATTCTCCCACGCCACTCTACCATCGTCGTTGAAAGCCGTCACTGCCCTTCTTTTTGGCTTTTGTGTATTATTGGTAGTTCCTAGACCAGTATGCGTTGCATACAATCTGGCTGCAATTATGGGCCGAAGAGCTGGGGGAAAGCTCAAGATAGGGCCAGTTCGACATAGCGAATTCATGGTGAAGCAGGCGTCCTTGATCTAAAGGTACTGAGAGGTGTTGTTGTTTTGCAGCCGAAATTTGGTATACAGCGGGGAAAGCTTGAAGGAGAGGAAGGCGCTAGAGATATTTAAAGTGGAGCATACTGTAGCAGCAACAGCTAATTCTAAATCCGGCCAGATTGCGCCCCTCGCCTCGACAGAAATTCAACCTCGCATCTTCAAGAAAAGGGGAACAAAAGGGACCCCCTCGATCTCTCCAAATCCCCCCCCCTCACTTCACACTCTTTCGGATTTACATTCTTTCCTTGAGAGGTGATCGCAAATATGGCTGCTCTAGCCTCCAAAACCCAGAGCCAGAAGATCTTTGAGAAGTTAAGGACGAAGCAGGCGAACAGGGTAGGCACCACCTAATGTCTTGTAGTCGCATCAATCACTGACGCGGCCATGATCCCTAGACATGTTTTGACTGTGGACAAAATAACCCTACATGGACCTCTGTACCCTTCGGCATCTACTTGTGCCTCGACTGCTCTTCGAACCACCGCAACTTGGGTGTTCACATCTCCTTTGTGCGCTCCACAAACCTTGACCGTATGTCCGAGTATACACTCTCAAAACGCACATCCGCTGACCTTCATATTAGAATGGCAATGGGATCAACTACGGATAATGAAAGTAGGCGGTAATGAGTCCGCCACCAAGTACTTCCAGTCGAATGGCGGAACAGCCGCTTTAAACAGCAAAGACCCTAAGACCAAATACACCTCGAATGCAGCTACGAAATACAAGGACGAGTTGAAGCGACGGGCAGCGAGGGATGCGACTGAGTAGGCGCCCTGGGAAGAAGCCACCAACGCGCCATGCTGACAAGCCACAGATATCCTGGCGAGGTAGTAATCACGGACGTAATGAGCAATGGACCTACCGATGGCAGTTCTACACCTGCGGGCGACGCTGAAGACGATTTCTTTTCTTCCTGGGACAAGCCTTCAATCAAGCGACCAACTCCCCCAATTTCTCGAACAGCCACACCTCCTGTTGTGGGTCGAACCCCGTCCCCGTTCCTGAATGCCGGATCTAATGGTAATGGTGCCGGCAATGGTATTGCAAGAAGTGCCTCACCTCTCGCGAGCTCTGATTCCAAACCTCCAGCGGCCAGTAGGACTACATCTTCTGCAGCATTGCGCAAGGGCGCTGCAGCTGGAACCGGTCCACGCAAAGCCAACGTTTTGGGAGCGAAGAAGACGAAATTGGGCGCAAAGAAGGTTACAGCAGATGTCATTGATTTTGATGCCGCGGAGCGCAAGGCCAAGGAAGAGGCTGAGAGAATTGCAAAATTGGGTTACGATCCAGACGCCGAAGACGCGGAGTCGAAGAAGCCTGCCACTACCACCAAGACGGCTGATCTCCCTAAGATCGCATCGCCAACGCCAGTTAGCCCGGCCAGAACTGGATACGGATCAGGAAAACAACACGAGCGTTCCAGCAGTGAAGTGGAGCGATTAGGAATGGGTATGGGCAGACTTGGGTTTGGACAAATTGGGGGCGGGAAAGCCGCAGCTGCGCCAAAGAAGATGGGTGGCTTTGGATCAGTTGGACCTATCAAGGCCACACAAGAAGGTCAGTTTCGTTCAAGTTTTAGCGTACAAATTTGCTAACAATGTGTCAGATGAGGATGAAAAGTATGCTCGACAAAAGTTCGGTACCCAGAAGGGTATATCTTCAGACGAATTCTTCGGCAAAGGCGCCTTCGATCCTAATGCGCAATCTGAAGCCAAGTCAAGACTGCAAGGATTTGAGGGCGCTCAATCTATCTCCTCAAATGCATACTTCGGACGTGAAGAAGAACCAGATAACGGAGAGGAATATGGAGATTTGGAGACGGCTGCAAAGGACTTTGTCAGGAAGTTTGGGGTCACTGCTGGCGACGATTTGGATAACCTGACACAGGTTCTGGGCGAGGGCGCAACTAAGCTGCAGGGTGCTATCAGGAGCTACCTCAATGGCTAGTGCTTGCGTATGTAGTATTCTTTAAGAGCAGAATAGATTGGCGTTGGGACAAAGAATAAACTACCTACTCGGTACGGTATGCAGCACAGTAAGAGAGGAAAGCAGTACAAACGAAGGGGCTGTAGCAAGCGAGGCCCAATGTGTGTTTTTGCGGGGTTCATTTGCGGCATAGATTGCGTTGCAATATTCTTGATATTAAGAAACAAACATAATACCTATTTCCAGAAATGTATTCGCGCCTCCTGAGACATTCAACGCTGCCGATTAACGCTGCCTACCTCCTATTAAAAGCGATATCCATATGAAACAGCGGCTGTTACCAACAACTTGAAGCCATACGAGTAGATGTTCTTTGATACGGAGGTACAGTACTGCGTAGGTACTGAACTGACTGACTCGCAACCCCTGGCGCTTGCTTCTCGCATCGGTTAATTCTTGTTTTCGCGACGATCGTTACCAGCCAATCATTCTTCCGCCAGCACAGAACTCCACACAACAAGGAACATGACGTAGAACTACTGGGACCAACCAGGAACAGGTTTACCTCGGTAAATTAACTTCTTATCACAACCACAACTTCACTTCACTCCCAGTCACTCAATTTCTGTCGGTCGGTTTGATTGACCGCCATGCGTGGCCATGCCATGCCATGGAAGATGGCAAAACAATCAGGGCGACATCCTGGCTTGGTAGGTAATAAATTACTAGGTACAAGTATTTCATATGGTGGGATATTATCCGCTCAAAGACCTGATCTTTTCTTTGATCTTCCTCTCTTTATATTCACTGTTTCTTCCCTCTCTGATTGTTGATAACCTATTCCTCAAAGAGTCATACTCTGCCACCATAAATACCCAACCTCTCTTTAACCCTTCAATATAATCCATACTACCTTTGCATTTGACACACAACTGCACAACCACGAAAATGAGAGCAACAGCACTTCTCCCCATGGCATGCGCCATTGTGGGATTCGTCCTCTCCATGCTTTGTCTCTTCGCAGGACACAAGCCAGGTTTTATGGAAGAATACCATATCATCACAGTAAGTTCTCATTCTACTCTTTATGAAAGCCACTTCCAACATATCTCTAGCTCAATACCTCCACTCTGGGCCACAATCTCATCGACAAAGCTGTCACAACCACCACGTCCTCAACCGCGACACCGACAGCTACCTCAATCGGCTCTCTCCTCAGCGGCATCAAACACAATATTACGGATACTATTGAAGGGGACCTCAATGGCATTCTCAACGATGTCGCGGACAAGTTGTCGCAAAAGCTGGGTATCAAGCAATGGTACAGTCTGCATCTGATGGATTCTTGCGAAGGGACATATGCACCCAACGCGACAGAAAAAGGCGCAGATCTGAATATCACCACCTGCTCAAACGAGACTGCTATGTGTAAGCTATTCAACCTCCCTTCAATGTAGACTAATGCTAACATGCGCCCAACCAGTTCACTTCAATATCGAGAAACACCTAAACCAACAACTCGAAGCTGGCGGTCTACACATCAACCTGACCGATCTCGACTTCCCAGACGACATCCAAAAGGGCTTGAACGACCTCACCACAGCGCTGAACGCAACCTTTGTCCTCTACTGCATCGGCATCGCAGCAGCCGGCCTCGCAATCCTCACCGCGCTAATAGCGTTCTTCCTCTCTGGCTCCCGCCTCATTTCATTCGGCAACCTGGGCCTCACATCGCTCTCCTTCGCCGCGCTCCTCATCGCCTCCATAATCGTCACCGTCGTCATGAACAAGGCCAGTCACCTGATCAACAAGTACGGCAACGCCATCGGGCTGTATGCGTACAAGGGCGGCAAATACCTGACGATTACTTGGGTTGCGGTGGCCGTTATGGCGGCCGCGAGTCTTTGTTGGGTCGTGGAGTTCTGTGTGGGGCGCAGGAATAAGGGGAGGGAGTTTTCAGAGAAGAGTACGCGGGGCTGGGGAGGCTGGAATCGCAGGCGGAGTGATGAGGCTGCGTTGAGGAGGAGTGGTGTTTAAATGGGTAAGCAGTGTGATGACGATGATGAATGATATCAAGAAGTCTATGATGGGGTTTTGGTTGGTCTGGCTGGATATTGGCACCTAATATAATAAGATGGGTGTCTCTTTACATGTCCGGCGATTTTGAATGCGCTTTTCGCATTACATGACGAGCGACTATCGGAGCGTGTGTTTATTTGAGCTTAGATACCCTTTACAATGACAATTTTACATATCAACATTTCTACTTGATTGCAAATTTCCTTTTCCAGGTCCTCCACTTGATTTTCCTGAGTACCACATGGTACGCTCAATCCCCGAGTTGGGATTATGTCAGCAAACATAAACTTATTAGTTCCAACCGCACATCATGGTTGCAACATATTAATCTACAAAAAACCGAACATACATTAGACAATGCTGCAGTTATCTCTCAGCTTCACAGTCTCTGTATTTCCCCCATAATGGCGCTTGGGCTTTGGTACACTTCCCAGCTCGTAGCTCCAAGGGAGGGAGTATACAATGATTCAGTTTCGTCATCTTCGCGGGCAAGCTGTTGGCAAAGTCAATTCTTCACCTGGAAATTTAAGCTTAGTTGCCTCGGGCTGCGGAAAACCAACCCCCATCCTTCTTTCTAGATACGGAACGGTATCCATTCTTGCCGAAATGCTGGGTTGAATAGCTGAAGTGATACCCTTCCGGATTCCGGATTCCTGCTTTAGTCTTTTCTGGGAAAGACTAAGAGTTATGTTTTAATTCTTCTATGCTGCAAGGTCGGCGAGGTCATTTGATTGCAATATCTTGTCGCGTCGAGCAAGTACTCGGAGAGCGTTTTCATGACTAAGTCTCGGTCCCCGAGGCCGGCGGAGCATCGTGGGCAGTCATTCAACATTCTATTACCCCTCGATTTCAAGATATGCCATATATTGATTTCCAATCATCGGTGAATAACGCCCTCACATTCGTGTATGCTTCATGACGTTAGTCATTTCCTTTCCCCTACAAAAGAACCCCTTCGCATGCCTGTTCTTGCCAAGTCCACAACTCGCAGCTCGCACCTTTATTACTCCTGCTCCTTTTCCACACCTATTAGCTTAATATTATTATTCATCAGACATCTAGCAAAGCAAACATGTCAGATCCGGACCCTCCAGCATGGGAAGGTTTAACCAACGAACAACTTACCGATCTCGTCGTCAAGGAAGGCGTGATGATAGACGGCAAATACAACAAGCTCAACGTTCCCAAGGGAAAGATGGTAGTCATAATCCCAGACATGTTCTTCTCACTCCTACCAGCAAAACCCAAGGTGAATCAGTATTACGAGAAAGTGAAGGTGCAGAGCGAGAAGTGGATTTGCAGGTAGGCATGTTTTCTTAGGTACAGCTAGTACAAGAGTCGGGTTCATTTATGTTTACACGAAGTTGCATTACGCAGGATTATCAACGCAGACGAAAAGCATAGTGCGAATATCTCTGGTTGTGATTTCTGTTATTTCATGGGTATTTGTGCTCCGGATGCTGCCGAGGAAGAGTACCGCGCTCTGTGTGACTGGGGAAACTGGGTAAGCTCCCAATCCATTCAATCAAAACATTCCTTCATATAATAATGCTACTTTGAAATACGTTGCTGATCTGATACCTTGGCAGGTCTTTCCATTTGACGATCGTAAGTTTTGACCTGTCGACGCCTTCTTGAAGCAAAGGTTTAAGGTTTCAAGAACTGATGATTCCTAGGATTCGACAACGGCGATCTGAAGAACGACCCAGTCAATGCTCAGAAACTCCTGGATGCGTTGATGAGTAGCATCCGGGCTTCTCAAAAGCCAGGTGTACCCAAGAAGCAAACCGTCCGAGTTCACGGCGCTATGCGATTTCACAAAGCTGGTGATCATTTCGTCAAGGTATTCTTAGGCTCGCTTCTCAAGATAGTACGAGATGATCCTATACTTGGAGCAATGAGAGAGTTATTGGTCGGTGTTCGTGATTCTACTTTGGGTAAGGTTATCAAGGTAAGTTAGCCCCATTTCCAGGAACAGGGGCAGATATACTAAGGATGCTAGAACTTGATTCGCGCGCCTTTAGGTATCGTGAAAGGCAATGGCAACATGGCTGCAATTAAAGAACCCTTGGTTAAAGTCCATGATTCGGTTTGGTTTCGCATTGTCGAGGTTAGTTCCCCCCTTTATGCTGGAACTGGTTTTATGTGCAGTACACTTTCAAATTCCTGACACGTAAATAGACCGCACCCCTAGGTATTGATCATCCTAGACTACTCATCCATTCGATTCAAGGATGCCAACTAACAATACATCCCAGATGTCCAGCGACGGTTTGCCGAATCAATGGAAGTTTACAGTTCCGGTGTTTTGCAACACATGGAAGACCTGTTCGCTGATAGGCAGCCTACCATTGAAGAATTCATGGAGGAGCGCCGAGGTGGAGTCGGGGTTCTGCCTGTAATTGCGCTGATCGAGTAAGTGCAGTATTCCCCCCATTCATACGGCATAACGAAAGATCTGTTGCTGAATCTGTTGCTGATACGTTCGTTTCTATCTAGATATGCACACAAGATCCACGTTCCGAATCACATATACGACCACGAGTCTATGTCAGAACTAAGACGAGTCACAATAGACGTCGTTATTCTGTATGTACATGCATTTTCAAACCCCCATGACCTCCCTTTTATTCTACACACACTCTACCCTCAAGCGAAAGCCCTACTGACCACGAATGCAAATCTAAATAGCCAAAACGACATTGTATCATTCCGCAAGGAAGAATCCGAAGGCGTAGTCTACAACATCATCGATCTCCTCCGCAAAACCGGCGCGGGCATGACGACGCAAGCCGCGTTCGACAAGGCGGGCACCATGCTCGAGAAGTGCTTTACCGATTGGCGGCTCGCCAAGGATAAATTGCCTGTTATCGAGAGCGAGGTCGACATCTACGCCGTTCGTACATATATTGCCGGTCTCGAAGCAACCATGGCTGCGAATTTACATTGGCAGTTAGTACCTCCCTCCCTTCCCCTCCTCTCGTCTCCGTACCCCCATTCCCAGCACCTCTTCCCCCCCATAAAACTCCAAAATGTTCCTTTTAATTCTTGCTCTTGCCTTTACTCACATGAATACTTACTTTCCAATCTAGATTCAAATCCGAGCGCTACCTAGGAGCCTCCAAAGACCTCGCACGCTGCTACAGAACAGTAACCGTCAACGACAACGACAACGGCAACCCCAAGCGCATGGCGCATTACGGATGCCACCCCGGTGTCGACTTTAGCGATATCGCGGTTTACCGGAAAGGAAAGGAATCTGGGCCTGGCTCTTGGCATGCCTCTGCTTGTCGTGCTTACAATTACGGTTTGTGAAGTTGTGAGGTTTGATGAGGGATCGGAGTCAGTCTTTACCTACGTATACGTATAAGTATGCCTCATGGGTTTTTGTACGGTATCTGTATTTGTGGCAGAGTTTTGGTCGGATTGGATTGGATTTCTTGATTGGCGGGCGGGTGGATTTCAGTGCCTGGTTTGGTTGACTCTTAGACGATCGAGAGTCCTCGGTGAGACGAGACGGCGATAGGGAAGTTTGGCTGGTGGGATACATGCATAGCATACATGCACAAAGGAAAGGCAACGGCGGTCGCGGGATTCGATAATTGCCAATTGGGCTATTTTATGGGTTGCAGAACCCCAGTGCCGTGTACAAACAACACCACTCACTCATACAGGAAGGACCTTGGTACACGCGGATAGAGAGCTGGTTCTAGTTTCGGCGAACTTGTTATTTTGGATTTATTTTTTTAGGGAATTTTCAGGTGGGTTTAAAGCCTAAGGATGGGCTACACAGCGATATTTATACTTGTTGTCTTATATCTTTTACATAACTACCTACTAGTAGATCCTGATATTTAGATTAGAGATGGTATATATATGCAATGGAGATGTTTATGATATATGTATGTATAGAATATAGCTTTTAACTTTGTTATGTAGACCGTGGTATGGGGTAAGGAAGTAAGTAAGGAAAAGTATATTTCAAGTCTGCTATGTATGTATGTATGTGTGTGTGTATGTACGTACTAGTGATTTCTCGGTCTCTTGTTAGTAGGTAGTTAGCGCATAGAATTGTATTGTGTAGGTGCGTGAGCTGTAGATTACTATTTCTTTAGATGATATTGCATAGAAGGAAACGGGAGATATCATTCCAGTCAGCTACATACTCATCTAAAAGTTATACTACAACCGCAAATGAAGATACGGAGGGAAATCTTAGGTTGAGATATTGATTGATGTTTCTATAATATTTGTGGAGTTGCGATATAGCTGGTCTGGCATGCGTTTCCTGTAAGAAACTTGTGGATTTTTAGGGAGTGATTGCTCTATTAATATGTTAAGGATGGCACTATGATGATGGGAGAGTCATGGCATTGGGTTGAAAGAGACGGCTTTTAAAAACTACGAATCGCTCTCCTGTTCATTGTCGTTTCTTTTTCCTCACTTCCGCCCATCCATCCATCCATCCATACGTAAAGGCTTTGTAAAACCATCGAAACACCTCTACATTTTCATATCCCATAACAAGACCCAGCTCAACAGGCCATGCATGCATCTCCAACTAATCCCCCCTTTCCCCATAGATCCAAGACGTAACACCAAATGTGTCATTCAGCCGCATAAGCATCCTGACCACACCTACAGCAAGTCCCAAAGACAGCAATGCCGCAACGACAAACACAGCCATGAACACGCACTCAAAGGGTCTAATCCGCTGCTTTCTCGCAGCAGGATCCGGTTTCTGCGCATCGACCTCCATTTTCTGCCCGTGGTTCGGCACGTATTTGAAGGAGTAGGGGGGGATGCCGTTGGTGGGGACGCTGGGGCCGGTGACGTGTTTTGTTAGGGCGTTGTGGAGGGTTTTGCGGGTGTACTGGGTAGGGGGTGAGGATGTTAGTAGGTGTTTATCATGAGGAGGAGGAGGAGGGGAGAAATAGGGGGGAAAAAAGGGGGAGGTAGGATAGTTACCGCGACGACGAAGCGGTCGAGAGGTGGGAAGATTCTCTGTGCCCAAGCTAGGCTTGATACTATGATGTTGTGGCCTGCGAACGCAGCGTAGTGGTGAAGAGCCGGTCGACCCAAGCCCAGCGCATCGCACATCTCGTTCCCTATGCAGCACCATTCTTGAGTCAGATTCGTTCATTTCGCTCAAAGAAACCAAAGGAGAGGAGGTGCAGTGGGATTTCTGAGCCCCGGTAGATACTGTACTGGACTCTACTCACCATTCATCCAGCGGCACGCAGCCTCCATGAAACCCAGGGAGAGGTACGCCGGAGGCTGGTCTTCAATCCACTTGATGAAGTTTTGCGCGAGGATCTTGGAGGTGTCGTTGGGCACTAGCTCGTACCAGAGCATGCTCTCAAACGTTGCCTTGGCTTTCGTGATATCAGCCCAGTATTTTCCGTCGTTGGGGCGCCGATGATATAGGCGATGTAGCGGAAGAGGGCGATGAAGTCAGCTGCTTCTTGGTCTGTTGGATAGATTCCCATTTTTGGCATGGCATCCTGTGTTGAGTTAATATGGCTTTTGCTGTGTATTCTTCTGGGAACGGAAACAGAGCTCTTGAGATATGCAGTCAAGAAGAGCGGGATAATCATGAAGAAGAGTTAACATACCCACATAGCGTTGCAAGAAAACAGAGTGATTGCATGCACCGCATCCTACAACGAATCAGCAGTGAAGAGAAAACCAAGACGCAGGTGAAATCGACTAACCAGATCGTTGACGGGCGGACCATACTTCTCGACATTAAAGTATCCCGGACGAGTCTTCTCGAGGTCGAGAATACGCTGTCGCACCGACGAATGCAGAAGCCGGACACGAATGGTCGAGATATGACCTTGGCCACCGGGCTGGATGGCTTGCAAATCATGAGTGATCTGGATAAACCAAGTGAAGGTCTCGATGAGACGAGCCAACAAGTGCTTAACGGCAAGTCCACCAGTGCGAGAGACGACTTCGGCAACACCAGGCGTAGCCTACGAGAAGTAAGCAAAACTTTCCAATTTCAGAACCGTCAAAGGTGAATAAACAGTGAGGACAAACCGCATTATCGCGCACGAAAGCCTGGAAAGCAAACAAACTGCAGTTCGCCACGAAGTAGCGCGCGAAGAACCTCTGGCCACGCTCAATCTGCTCCCAATCCACCCACTCAGGAACCGCATGAAGATGCTCCCAGTAGGCGGCCAGAAAGTCATCTTCCTCATGGTGGTCTCGCAGAACCGCGAACATGTCAGGTTTGGAACCCTTCGCTCCGGGACCCTGCTTAGAAGCGATGGCTTGGATTCTCTGGAGCGCTTCGGCGCCACGCTCGTCGAACTGTGCGCGTAGCTGCTCGATCTCGTCTTGGGATAGGTGGTGGGGTGTCCATTGCATGGTATAACCCCATTTCGTTCTGAGGTTTGTTTTGTGGTCACTGCTGCTATTCTTCTTCTTGGTGGTAGAGGTAGACATCTTAGTAGAGTTGGAGGCTGAGGATGCGGTGAAGATGCCGATGAAGGTGTGGGTGAAAATGCAGCTAAGAGAGCTATTTGTGTGATTTACTTTTGCTTGAGTTCAGGTTGCGTCTGCAATAACAATGGTGTTTCCTTCGATAAGTATCATAAGATGTATGAATCCCAGAGTTGAAGTGAATAAAAGACTGAAACTAAGACTCGAATTGGACCAATATTTAAGCATGGAATTTCATTCTAAGATAATTAGATAGATAGATATACTTACCTAGCAATGTACCTATAAGATCGGTCGTATAAGTCTCAAGTGACGTTCTCAAGCTCAAAACCCTAATATTTCGCTATTTCGACATCCACTCGCTGATACTCCGTGGCTTCGGACTATATGGCGAACCATGACCCGTAGGTACACATATAACATGATACCTATTATCTTCTTCTCTTAGTCACGCAATTTTCCCTCTCCATTCTCCATCTTCGGCTTCCGGTCGACATGAGCACACTTTATATTCCACTATCCCACGACTCTCGCTCCCCGACCACATAATTAACACAATACACACCACACCAGTCACCTATCCATCTATCTACCTGTCCCCAGTTCCCCTTCCGATCTCTCTATCTCACAGTTCGGTTCATCTCGCTCCCCGACAAACAAGCGACTCCTTACCTAGCCCTAGGTATTTTCATTCCCCCCCGGTCTCCGACCCCCACATACTACTCACACCCCGTACAACACAACACCCAAGCTATATAACACACAACATAACACATAAACCATATCACAATCACCAAATCCATCATCCACCTACCTACCTACCAAATCCTCTATATGCATAGGATCCTTTTCGTCTGTGCAAACTTACTCCATCCTCCATACTCCATAAACCAAGCAAAGCCAAGACTCAAAAGCAATACATCTGTTTTATATATATTTACAAGAAGTTCCAGAGTAGCGACAACTTATCTTATCTCATCTTGCACCTAAGAATGGAGCTCCCACGCTTATTATTATACTTTAGACCGAATTTTGATTCTGCGGAAAGTACCGTAATCCCATCACTGTCGGTATTTGAATTCAATTATCTCTTCTTACATAGGCGAAGGAAGTGTGACTAGATGTATTGGAGTGTTGCGGTTATGGAAGTATCCTGACCTATAGATGCTTATATAAGCCGCCTTGAAGGAGGTCTAGCGTGCCGGAATAGCTTCAGTACTCATTGATTTCTGTAGCTAGAAGGTAGAAACAAAATGCTGTCCGACGCAGAATTTGACACGCGGCGTCAGGAAAGCGATGTATTAACTATGTACAATTAGTCTATGTGTTTTTCTCCTGGGTTCAATCCAGAACGCCATTGGGGTATCTCATATATACGCCTTAATAGACCAATGTTGGTCCCAAGTTCACTTCTTCCCGCCCCATTCCTTTGTTTCATAATCAGCGTTCATAATTCTCATCATCCAACTCATTCCCTCATCCCATAACCTAAACATGCACAGCCTGTGAAACGTGAGGATAAACCGCCACCATCCTCTGCCATAGATCCGGGTACTGAATAATCAACACTTGCGGGTCAAATGCCATGGCTACGAAAAACGTCGCCACTCCGCTCTTAATCGGTACCATGAAGATGTTGCAGATCTGTAATCCGACCAAGAAAGCGAAAGCCATGACTACAGCGGTAAAAGCATTTCCGTCGTTGTAGGCCGGTTTGGTGAACTCGAGATAAAGGTAAGCCAGGAAGGAGCAAACGTATGCCACAAAGACAGCGCCCATTGTTAAAACGGGGTTGATGAGGCACTCGTTTACGAGGGCGTCGACCCCGCGGCCTTTCATCATTGTCCAGGTTGTCTGGATCTTTGTTAGGAAAGGTGAGCTATCAAGAAAGGGTGGTGAATTACCTTGGCAGCTGGAAAGTATGCCTTTCCGTACAGAGCAATGTATGAGAACGCGTACTCGTTGATAAACTGGATAGCCCAGTCTAGTATCCCAATGAAACAACCTAAGATGCAGAAGAGAATTGACCCAACAATGTTGCCCTGAGCAAATTCATTCTGTTGAGCAATCGAGCAGGCTTGACGAAGACATTGGATAATTGCCACAATCAAACTTCCAAAGCTGATACTGCCGAAGCTGTAGGTCATGGAACGCTTGAAAGCTCCTCTCGTGGCTCTTTTCGGGAAGCCTCCTGGCGTTTGAGAGCAGAAATACCAGGATCCGTAGACCCCTGATATGGTTACGTGAATCACATTCTTGATGACTTCTGTGATCCAATACGCAGCGAAGGTTATGAAGGCGATCAATCCAATGACTTTAGCCTTGCTACAACCACCAGCACCATCAACGCTGCAACCAGGACCTCCAGGGTAGTATTTCGCATATATCGCAACCAACGTCACCGAGAACCAAGCTCCAAATGCCGTGGCAATAAGCCCTCCGATCAGAGAAACCATGAAGACATGTCCGTAGTTCTTCGAAACATCGATGACGGTTTGGAGCATCAAGACGGAGAAGGGAATTCGAGGAATCCAGCTTATGAAGCAGACGATATAGAAGACCGTGAATAGGAGATAAACGATGGCTCCACTATACCAGTGTCGGATAAAATAGACAATGGCAGTCCCAAGGCCGAAAACGATTTGGAGGATTCCAGTAATCCATATAGCCCTATGATTCTAATCAGCATTGCGCTGCATCGAACAATGCCTTGAGTGTCTTACTGTTTGGTGAAAGCTCGGATGATCCAGAAATATACAGACGACAGGACAAATGCCACCGCCAATACAAACGCGCTGCCATAGCATTAGTGTCTAAACTCGGTTCTGTCTTTGATTTGGAATGCTCACAATAGAACTATGGTATTTGTATTCAAAGCCAAGCTCGTCACGCCCGAGTTATAAATGCCTCCACCCTGTTGTCCCTTTGTAGAACTGTAGCCATAAATCGAAAGTCCCGAGACAGCGATGAAGCCCGCGAAGGTGGCGAGAAATAGCAATGCTGCCCAGATATCGTTGTACTTGGGCCTATCGACCTGGAATTTCTGCTGGAAGTCCTGTTTCTCGCCGCCATTTGCTTGTTGGCCGTATTGAGGGGGCTGCTGAGGATATGGAGCTTGCGGGGGATATTGTTCTTGCTGCTGCTGCTGCTGCATGCCGATATCTTGCTGTCCTTGCTGGTAGTAGGAATTCTCATTGGGAGCACCGTCTTTCTGGGGAGGGTAGGACATGTTGACCGGCTGGGTAGGTAATTGGTCCCCGGGCTCAGCTGTAAGTCTGCTTGTGAAGAATGCTGGAGAGGGGTGGGGAGAAGGGAAAAGAGCAAGATGGGAAAGAGGGAAAGACGATGGGAAAAGAAAATTAATTATTAAAGGCCAAGATAATAAGGTTCAAACAGTACTCTCTACCCACAGAAATAGTGTCGTCACTCGTTCTTTCCAAATTGGAATGCGTACAGTACAGTACAGCGCTAGAGAATGTCTCATTCACTTGGCATTTTGTTTGAATCGAGACCAATCGATGGCTCGTGCCGATGCTTCGTAGGTAGCTGCACAGATAATAAGGTAGGCAGCCGCCGTAATTCTATTCGGGATTCAACGTGACAAAGTGCCCTTCAGAACTTGTTGTTTGTTTTCAGGTCATAAACATCGAGGCAGGACAGGACAGGATCGACAGGGCACGACAGGGCACTACTGGGCAGTTCCATTTCAGCTTGACATGGATGATGTTGATCGATGCGGCCGCTAAGGCACACCATTTACTACAGTAAGAGTACCTAGGTAAGATTTGGATCGACGTCATACCCAATTAGGAGCTTTTAGCGAATCAGGTTCAGGGCAGGGGCAGGGTTCCCCGAGCTTTGACCATTCTCTCTCTCTTCCTGGGTCTGGCCAGATACTTTAATTTTCACTCAATCTCAAGTTCTCAACATCTCTAGGTAATGTACAATGTACATGTACAATGGTTCCACGCGTGCGTCCAGAAATGGTATTATATATGACAATGGCTGAGCTCCACTACAAATTGGTGAAAAGCGAGCAAGTCTTTTGAATCTTCCTCTTCTTCTTGCTCCTCCTGCTCCTCCTGCTCCTCCTGCTCCTCCTGCTCCTCCTGCTCCTCCTGCTCCTCCTGCTCCTGCTCCTGCTCCTGAACAACTCTCTGCGCCAAAAACATAGAACTACCTTCGCCATATATCTCTCCCATACGAAAGTGAACATGGCCATTTGAAACCTGCTCCTTCACAAGCCAGCTCTGAATTCCCAATAACTCTTCCACAGACACGTCGGCGCCAGGCTTCGTCACATCAACGTGCTTCTTGATGATATGTTTCAGCGGACGCCATTCTGCAATCTCAACGAGAACCACGGCGAGAGAATACAAGTCCATGTACATGGCATACGGCCTAGCCTGTTCGCCCAACGTGTGAGGGTGCCGGTAAATATCAAGCTGCGGGTCCTCTCTTGCCTGGTCGCTGATTTCCATTGTAGAGTTGACGCGCGAGAAGGTGAAGCCAGTCAGGTAGGGGCTACTGAAAGAGCCCCCTAGTGGCGCACCCGACCGAAAGAACAGTATATTCTCCGAACGTATGTTCTTGTGTAGCCAACCCGCCGTATGGACGGTGAGGAGTGTTCTGCAAATGTCGAGAGCGAGTTTGATCCGCACCGTCACACTCGGGGCTGGGGCTTTGGAATCTCGGAGATGATCTTGCAGTGATCGAAAGGTTGGTGTGCTGGATAACAGAGGGTAATCGTACACGAAAGCAAATTCGTCTTTTTCTTCGAGGAAACCCAGGCATTTCAGTGTCCAGAATCCGGGCTGCTTTGGTTGCGACAGTAGAATGGCTAGGTTTTCTGCTCGCAGCCGTAGTTTTGCCTTCATTCTTGGAGCCACTTTCTTGTATTCAACCAGAACCGATTTACCAGAGTACTCGGCGGCACACACTCCGCTAGTCCCCGTCTTTTCGATATCTCGCTTCAGCAGGGTGCTTTTCAACGGCGGCAAAGGTGCTTCACGAACTTGCGTTGAAGGTCGAACTTGAAGGGGCAACTTCTCCAGGCCAATCCTTGGGATTGGTCGAATGCTGCCCAACGGCAAGAGCGACTCTTGGGTATTTGTTGGTGACTGTGAAGCAGGATTGATCGTGAGGGGCGCGGGGGCATCATTTTCATCCTGCAGCTGTTCTCGTACAATCTTCAAGCCAGCTGCTGTGACGAGGGAAGCCTGCGGCTTTGTTGTACCTGTTTGGAGTCTGAGACTCGTTTGCAAACCCTTCAAGCCGTCCAGATCTTTGCTCGTTTTGATAAGCAATGACAGCGCTCGTTCGATCTGCTGCGATAGCTCCGTCTGTCTCTGTGGTTCCAAGAGCGCCCACAGACCATCGATGATCTTCCCAACATCCTTTATCAGATCCTCAAACCGTGATTTATCCACTGCTGCCCACCAAAGTCGTTTCGGCAAAGAGTTCTTGTTTTGAATGAGCTTCGCTCGTGCAAGGATCTCCCCTCGTTTCTCATCGCTGACTGCTTTCGCCAATATATCTTGTGCAGGTATCCCATCTGTACTTGCCTCCTCAACCTGTTTAGAAGAAGGTAAGGGAGTCAACTCCAGCTTATATCGGTCTCGGAGCTTATCTCGGTCGAATCTGTCCTGCAGGTGGGCCATAAGCTCCTCTGCCAGAGTAGAATTGATCCTGGTCATGGTCTTGGAACCCGGCGACGCGAGTCCGACAGCGTCGGCCCACTGCACTAAACGATATTCTTCAACCCTCAACATTGTTCGCAGGAATGAAGCATCTTTGCCGAGATTATGGGCTGTTGACAGGAGTACAAAGCCTCGCACGCAGCCAGCGAAAACATCAAAGGAGAGAGATACGACGGAGAGGGCAATCCCAGCCGCTGAGACTGGGTCCATAGCACCAATTGATGAATCAAAACTAGTTGCTTTACTTGAGATTAAACTTCGAGATAGATTTGGTTCCCACTGGATTTATTATCGAAGTTGTGGTTGCGTTGTGAATTGTCACACGGCGTTGTGTCATGCGATCCATCCATATGCTTGCTGAGAACGTTGCTGTGGCGTTCCGAGCTGAAAATAAAGCAAACATGCAGGCCACTCCGGACTCCGGACTCTAGGTAGACTCTAGAACAACAACGTGTATCACGAGAGAAGAGACCCGCCTCAACCAGGAGCAAGATGTCATCTTTTTCGGGGAGAGCGGTCACTTCTATTCCAGCCTCTGACGCCAGTACGCCTCCAACTACCGATACAGACAGTTCTGGCGTTGATAACAGTGAAGCTGCAGCCTTGATGCAAGATGTTTTTGTACCTCATGTGTTTGATTTTGTCAGTATGGCAAGAAAGGCTGGAAGCATGGTGAAATCCAGGATTCCATCACTATTCTTCGAGCCTCTCGCCGTCGATCAATCAACAATCATCGGAGATGGCGCTTCATTCTCAGCATTCAGGAAAGTTATCATCAGTCCACCGACCTGGTCCGAGACAAGAAATATGGATGGGCTGGTAATGACCCTCCCGAAGCCAGAAGCGATTCTGCCCAAATACGTTGTCTACAAAGTTGCAAGAGTTGCTTTCACAGATATCGGCCAGCCAACCCCGGAGACTCGTCAAGCTATGAAGGCGGCAATGATGGAAATATTTGCTCTGGTGCACCCTCCACTTCTGAAGCATCCAAATATCGTGGATTTCCTTGGACTGGCATGGGGTTCTAATTATTATAACCCCTCGCATCGCATGCCAGTCTTGGTGGTTGAGTATGCAGAGCACGGAAACCTCGCACAGCTTCAAGAGAGGGAAGATCTGGAGCCTTCAATAAGGAGTTCTATAGCCTTTGATATCGGTGCTGGGCTCCAGGTTCTTCATCAGTGTGGAATTGTTCACGGGGATGTGAAGTCCGAAAATGTGCTCATCTTTTCTCATCCGGAGAAAAAGTACTTGGCCAAAGTTGCAGATTTTGGCTTCTCTCTCGTGGGAGAAGCCACAGATACTGAAGTTTATATGGGAGGTACAAGACCCTGGAAAGCCCCGGAAGCAAAAAAACGTCTGGCAAGATATCTCCTGAAAGCAACCGATATATATTCATATGGTCTTTTGCTTTGGCGCCTAGCTACCGATGGCAAGGATCCTTTCCGGTTCTTGATCACGTCTGAGCTGAAAGGAGACAAGTACATGGAACTTTTGGAGATATACAAAGGGATGGACGGACCTGCGAAGAACACCGCGATTGAGAAGTGGTTCCTGCCATATGTCGTCGCGGAGCAGAAGAGTTCCCAGAAAGGGGTGACCCTGGACGACCTCGCTCAAGCATTGTCCAGCCTCCGCCTTCTAGCAACCACGCCTAATTCGGCCCAATCTACTTCCCAGACATTAGATAATATGTACTCGGTGCTGAAGGATGTTTTGAGGGGTTGCATTGCAGCTTCCAGTCCTACAGATACAACCTGTAAGATGCTGTTGAAATGGGCACGGCAAAACTCCTTCTATAGCAGGTTATCAGCAGCTCTAAGCAAATGCATTACTCTGGCTCCCCACGAAAGAGATCTCGAAGCAACTCTTAGCGCGTTGAGAGGAGACACATCCACCAAAGCTATGTATGACTAACAACTTCATGTTATGCGAACCTTGCTAATAAACCTCCCCAGAGTTGAAGTATCGATCCGAGATGAAGGGGCACTCCTCAAGACTAGTTATGATGTAAGTACCGTTTTTGCTTTAGTCGAAGGTCAATCTGCTAAAATGTATATAGCATCATCTTCTTTCCTGGCTACAAATGAAGATTATGGAGCCATCTGTGCAGTGCTTTCTATTCGAGCGATTTCTCGCAAAAGAGCAAAAAGACTCCTCCTTTGGTCTCATCAACGCCCCAGACTGTTTCATTCTCGCCTCGTATTATATAAATGCTTACGGGACAAGGCATGACTTCAAGGAAGCAATAAGACTTCTGCTCTTGACATCGAAGAAAAGGTTCGACCATTGGCCGTCTCGGGCTTATGCCTACCGCATCTGCAAAGCGTTTGACAAAAACTTCGCCCCTGATGAGGAACTGAAATTGGCATTGTACGACTCAGCTTTTGCAGGCTCGCGCACGGCTTTGAAGGATTTGCAGCAGGTTGATCCGAACAAATACACCTCATTGAGAATCCTTCTTCGTGACGTGCTCGCAGGAGTCGGAGCAAACTTCTTCTATCCCGATCAAATGCTCCACGGCTTCACCTACTGGCAGTGGATGGCCACGTTTGACAATTCCGAAATATTGGTCAAAAACCTGGGGAAGTTAAATCGGATTACCGAGTACAAAGTCAACAAACGAGGAGATGGAATTCTTCATCTGGCTGCGAGTGCCGGAAAGATCTCAGCAATAAAGGAACTTCTAAACTCTTTTCCGCTGTTGATTGATCAAACGAATGACACAGGGGAAACACCATTACTGTGTGCTTGCAGGGCAGGGCAAGTGGAGACCGTTCTTGAGATTCTCGAAATTGGCGGCGATGCCTCAATAACAACACCAGTGGGAGAATCACCCCTTCATTGGCTGATTTCATTTGAAGATACGCAGATTGAAACAATAGCAAGAGCATTACTCACTGCCGGTGCCAATATCCGCGAGTGTAACCGTACGAAAGTCGCCTACTCGATATTTCCTTCCGGTATTGTTGTGGACCATGAGCGTCCAGGGACACCTCTTGCTTGGGCAGTCCAAAACAATCGGCCTCATATCGTCAAAGTTCTACTTGAGGAAACACAAGATGCTTCATTATGTGTATTTTACTTGAAGGATATTCCCGAGTCTCCTCCACCAATGGAACTGGCAGCTTTCTGCCATAACAAAGAATGCTTGCAGCTTATGGTGGAAGCGATGGAGAGAGCGAAGTTTGGTTTCACCTTTAACCAGTTGCTATATGCAGCCGCTCAGGGGTCTGACACTTTTTCGATGATACTTCGCCATGGTCCCGATTTTAAGGAGAAGTTGAACAGCACTTTAGACTATTTAGTCAAGGAATCCAAGAACGCCATATTCGTGACAGGTATTGGTGGATTTGGTGCGACCTTACTCTACACCGCTGTCGGTAGTGCTCATGATCACGTTGTAGAATACCTCCTCTCCCCTCGAGTCGAAGAATTGCTTGGGCCCTTTGAAGAAGAAGATCCGTCATCGTACAAAGGAGCATTCCATCCAACCGATATAGAACGTCCTTGTGGAAGTGCGAGACGTACTCCACTGCTAGAAGCCGTGCGCTGGAATAGAGGACACCTTGTCGATCAATTACTTGAGCATGGTGCTAATCCAAAAGCGAAGGGACGACATCCATATGCGCGGGATGAGATGAATTGGACCGCTCTGCACATACTGGCAAACGCTGGCCATAATTCCGATATCTCCCTGGCGTCAAGACTGGTAAATTCCGGTTTGCATGTCGATGGTTTGCCAGAGATCCCAGCAATAGGTGACGGTGAAGAAGTTGGTCAGCAACCGCCTCCAAACGACACCACAGAAACTCCATTCCTTGTCGCTATGCAAAACAATGCTTTCAACCTGGCAACTGAACTGGTCCTTCTTGGCGCCGATATTAATGCGTTGAGTTTAGGTTCTGGCTTCATGACTCTCGAGTACCCGACAACTGTTCTCGGCCATCTTGTTGCTGCTTCGTCGCAGCATACGACTCCACGACTTCGATATCTTCTTCACAAATGCAATAAAAACAGTCAATTAGAATTCATCGTTGAGCCAGCACGTAATCTGACTGCATTGCATCGCGCAGCATGGGCAAATACAGGAATCTTCCATCGTTCGCATAATGAAAATGACGCGAAGATCCTGTCACGAGAGGAGTATGACATGGCTGTCAACAGAGAAATACTCATTGAATTGCTCGAAAAGTGGAATAGTGCAAAAGTCTTGGATTGTAGATGTGCGGTTGATGATAAGACAGCATTACATCTGGCTGTCGAAGCTGGGAATGTAGAAGCTGTCCGGCTCCTACTTGATTGGGGAGCAGAAAGAATAATTCAAGATGCGAACTCACTTACCCCTCTTGAATATGCAATGGCATTGCATGCAGACAAAGGAGACGCTCCTGCTGGGGAAGGAGAGCTGCATGCGATAATTGCACTGTTACAGTAACAGCGACAAGTCTCTTTGAAGCAGTATGATGTACGCTTAAGCGACTAGAGAGGTGTCACTTGTCAACAGTCGGATGTCCTTCAGCTCCATATTGACCTACACAGACTTTCTTTTCCATCGGCTTCAATATATAATACACCAGATAGAAAGGCTGTTTTTGGCGGCCGGTTTCTCAATGGAACGCAGCTTTACCCTCAGTGTCATCTCAAGCAGCCTCTTTTCCGCGTTCGTCCCTGTACCTGCAATGAATACAAATCGATTTAGCTTGCGCTAATGATCAATTCCAGTCGATAGGTCAAGCAGGGACCCTCAAATTGTTGAAGTGTGCACCTGAAGCGCTTATGTTTTGGGAAATAGACATGGCAACTGACTTGTCCAAAAGAACTTCAAAGGATACTGGTTGTTACATAAATAGTTGATGAAGTAAAGTACCAGGAAATATCTACTAGCTTTATATTTTCAAGGGTTGTACGGCAGCATGGACAAGTTGCCCTTGCCCTGCTAGTCACATGACCCACTTCGATTATTCTCCATGAGTTTCTTGCAGCATGAGCATTTCATCTGTATTCTGTGTAGTCAGACAGGAATCATATGAAACTAGTTTGGGAACTCTGGGCATCACATTCAAGTCTAGAGAGAATTATTTTGGATGTGGTGTGCTTCCAAGCAGTGATTTATTCCTTTCCAAAACGCAACATTCTAAGCTCTATCCGCCGGCAGCCCCTTCGGCCTCATTGGAATTGGAAGTGCCATCTGAAGCGATCTGTATATCTTGTTACTCTTCTCCAGCTCCGGTTCATGCTTGATAATATCCTGTCTTCAAATATTCTTCCAACCCCATTTGGCGGTATTTTTCATAGTTCAACTCCTCATCTGTCTTCCCGTCCATTGTCACCGTCTCAGTAGCTTTCTTCTCATCCACAGGACCATTTCCTACTCGTCCGACTCTTCCTCCCCTCTTCCTCTCAGGAAGAGCATGAAGTTGAGGACAAACAATAGCGTGAGCGTCCAACTTAGCCTGCAGCTCCGCCTTCTCCCTCGCTTCAAGAGCCCTCCTCGCCCTCATAAAATCCCCACGACGACGCATCTCCTTCCTCCTATCCATCGCTCCCTTCTCCCTATTATACTTCTCCAGCGCTGCCTCCTCAGCCGCCCACTCCTTTTCCAGCTCCGCCCTCCTCTCCCTCTCCCTCTCCCTCTCCGCCATCCCCTCCGCATACGCCCTCACCCTCGGACTCAACCCCGCCATAACCTTCCCCTCCTCATCCACGCAAATACCCGCCAGCGTCTCCAAGACCCTGGGCCCAGCCCACGGCCCTCGACTTTTCATCTCCATAGCCAGGTAGTTGTCGATCTGTCTCCGCTTCATGGCCGCGCCGGTCACCTCCTCGTAGTACGCTCTCACGAGCGGGTTGCTGCCCGCTACGCCGGTGGGCGTGAAGTAGCCGTCGGGGTCGATGCAGGATTCTACGAGGAAGTGCAGGCCTGGGATGCCGGCGCTGCGGATTGCGGCCTCTGTGTTCGGGTTGGTGTAGTTGGGGTTGCGGTTGCTGAGGGGTGGGCGCTGGGTTGCTGGATAGTTTGATGATGTTGGTTGGGTTTGAATTGCTTTTGGTGAGGGGATTTGGATTGGAGTCGCCTGTGGTGTGGATTCTGTGGAAGACGACATTGTTTTTGGTGGTTGGTGATGGGTAATGGATGATTGGTGTTAAGAATTCGACTTCTTCTTATGGATAGCTGAAGTGGTTGAACTGTATGCGTTCCGTCTGTCTGTCCAGGTCCAGTGATAATTGGCTTTCCGGTGTATAGAATCTAGATTCGGATTTTGATGTAGACTTAATAGGCGGTGTCGAGGTAGAAAAGTCTCCGTATGGCTTTTCGGGTTGTGGTGTATAGTTGATATTCGTATTGTAGCGTATTGTATTGTGTGGTGAGTGAGTAGCTAGCGAGTAATAATTGGAAGTTGGTGATGATGTCGGTGCTGTCGGTGATGATATTGGTGATATTGGCGATGATGGTGATGATGATGATGATAATGGGCTTTGGATGAAGGTATGTGTTGGATGAAGTTGTGGTGTATGTGTGTGTGTGTTGGATTGTCTAAAGTTTCAGAGGAAATACTTTTCACACGAAATGTGTGTGGAAGTGGGAGATTTAATAGTAAGTCATGCATGAAGGAATGACATCTAGCCTGCCTCTAAAATCGGGCCCATGAGATTAATTAGTTAGCTGGGAAAAAATCCGAAAAGAATAGAAAATTAGACAGGGGCTAGGGATTATGATTTCGTTTCCATGGGGGAATGAGGTTTAGGGTATGGTACTATACGGGTGGCCCTACGGAATGGGATTTTTTGGTTGATTTGGAAATTTAACGGAGTGTGGAGAAAGGTTATTTAGTTAGGTTAGTGGCACCGTATGTCATGGTGATTATCTGGCTTTCGGGTCCGGTCTTTTATTAGGGTCCCGGTGTTGGCTTTGGTCTGGGAGGAGTTGTTTTAGTGGATGAAGTGCTTGAATGCTGGATAGGAAGGCTTAGCGGTTGTTCAGACGTCTGATCTCATCTTCTATCTATGAGGGTAAATACTAAAAAGGCTGTTTATTATCTGGGGTTTTAAATTTCTCGGAAGAAAATCGAATAGCTAGGATGATAGATATTAAATACGTCATTATTAAAACCTCAGACGTGAAAATAATCATGCTTTCCTTTATTTGGTTTTTATGGTTGTGCTGGTGTAAAGCGGTGTTGTTATTAGTGGCGGGAAGGAAAGTAGTCCGGGTATAGTACTATAGAACTACTTTCTTAGGACAACGACCGTGGTTAAATTTCTGCGGTGTGTCCTTACGTTTATTCAGCAAAAACTAGGATGTCTTTTTGGCACGTTTAATACAGTAGAATTTGCTAGAAATTCATACGATGCGGGGAAACGACGATTACAATCATTGGGTGGAAACAGGGTGCCGCTTACTTCTGCGAACACCTTCGAAGTTAATCAGCTTCATTCTTGATAGAAGCTGAGAGTACTATGAATACAATTTAACCCTATTTGTTGTTTCCACGTAGAAGGAAAATTCTTTCGCCTATGGTTGGGCGATCTTTAGCGCATTAAGTGGTTTTCCTAAATGTTATACTTGGTGCTTCATTCGCTCTATTAGATGTTACATTTCGCCCATTTGAAGTTGTTCACTTGTAATATAGCTGCGTGGTGATCGTTGGGTGTTGTAGCTAGAAACATGTGGTAAACTTTTAGAGTGGGTCAAAGACTATAAGCGAGGGAAAGGGGGGACCGACCGGAGAAGCGCCCATTGTTCGCTTATGTAAGCATACTTGTTTTGTTTGCACCTTCCATCAATTCACCAAATCTCAAAACTTGAAGATACATCCTCCCTCCAAAAACAAAAACAACCATTCTAAATAAACCGACCCTCCCACCTCACGCACAGGCAACTCATCTGCACCCACTCAAAATGGCCCAAGATAAGGACATTCAACCCCTTTCAAACCTGAAGCATGAGCCGGCTGCACAGTCCCTTCTCCCACAAATGAAGATGCCCGAAGAATTCACGCCGTTTCCTAGACTTCCTCCCGAGATTCGTCTGAGAATTTGGAAACTTTCGATCGCCAGAAGGTCTCGCCACGTGGAATTATCAGGAGGCTGCGTTCGACTCCCTCGCGATTCAGACTACGACCCTTATTACGAAGAGTATAATTGCGCTATCAGAGATGTAAAGCGCCGCTTTCCTCAAACACTGCACGTCAACCAAGAGAGTCGCTTCGAGACGCTGCACACTTTGAGCTTCGTCTTCCCTTATTCTAACCAGCCAAAGCATGATCCATTCTGTCATAGAACAAACAGTCTTCTCGGCCCCCGTTGCCAGCCACTGCCTTTATGGATTGATTTGAAGTTTGACACAGTGTACATGTCCTGGATGGATCTGTGCCACGAGAAGAAGGATCATAGGATATTTGGACGCATTGCCAGGCAGGCCCCACAGTTGCTTCATACCATTCGGGAACTCGAGGTTCGAGGCGCTTTTATGTTCAGAGATGAAGAGATTATGTTCCACGAGCCTATGTTGGAATCTCTCCTATGTTTTACTTCTCTCGAGGTTCTGTACATCACGATGGAAGACCGCCATGACGCTTCCCTCGAGGTCATGAATGCCCTGAAGCGAAAAATCAAGACCTGGCTGAACAAACAAGAACGCAGCCCGTTGAAGGATACCCTCTCGACGATCCACGTACGACACTTTCAACAACCTGATTTCGAGACCTTGATTCCTTCACAGTAGTTGAGCAGAAGAAGCAGAATCTAGACATTGGATGGCACAGCAAAAGTATGTAATTGGAGCTTCCATTTGTGTCATATGGCGAGATATTTTCAGGATGTCCGACCTCCGAAGATTCACTAACGTGTCTCACGGATCGTTTACCCTAAGACGCAGATAAAAGAGCAAAGCTAACTCATCATTCTTCTCTAGAATCTCTTCAGCTATGAGGAATTGCTACGAACACGATGGCGACACAAGGACGGCAGATGGATATTCACGTAGGAGCTGCCACGGTTGGGTCAATGTTGCGGCAGAAATCTTATGAGGGAGGTTGTTCTTTGCAAGGGAGGATTATGGATCAAGCACGCCGTTGGTTGAAATAGGGTTCTCAATGGAATTCAGAAGGTACACACAGCAAAAACGACTTGATAAAAATTTTCTCTAGTTTCAGTGCTCATTGCAGTCGAGTTAAACCCTTCAGGGTGCAATGGAAAGGAATCATGTTCCTGGGGGGCTTGACAATAAGCGCTTTTCATAATATCAAATAGAAACCCAACAGTCTCCATCGGTGCAAGAAATACCGAAAGAGGAAATGTATCCGTGAATAGCATAATATTGTCTAGGAAAACGATTAATGGGAGAGCATATACTTTCCAGACTATCAGTTATCTGTACCAATCAGTGTCAGTGTCAGCCTAGTTCTCGAAAGAAAGCAGGACAGTTGCTAATGATATAACTTCCAAGCCTAAAGAACGACCAGCATTACTCACTTTCTAGAAGAGTCCGGCGCCAAGTTCCTGATCTTCCTGTGGCAGTTCGGTAAGCTGGCTACTGGCCAGACTATTTCTTACCCGTTCGCAGGGGTTTTATATCAAGCATCTGACATCGTGGTATGATAGTGGTCAGGATATTCCGTAAATGTTCATTCTTACCCGTGTTAGGTATAATCCCAACGCCAATCCAATATTCCAGGAGCGACAACTCTTTATCTGCTTTAGCCAATAGCGATTGTTTTACCATTTAAGAAGCCTTACTTTCTCTTTATATAAGAGGAGAATCAATACTTAAAAAAAGACGGTTGCGATTTCTACCACGCTAACAAGGACTAATACGAAATCCTCTGTTTCCGACGAATTTGAACGCAAAGCTTCTAGTCCAGACCGTGTCAAATACAAACATGTATTGATCGAATGGTTTCGCTTGTCTATCAGACGCTAAAGTACAAAGAATTCAAGTATAAATTACAGAGGAATAACATGAGGCTTCTGCGTTAATTACCCAGCAGTAGAAGAACAGAATATCATATCGTTAGCCTTTGCTACGTTCTTCAAAACTCCCCATCCCAGGTATTGTCTAAACGCCCTGAAATATTTCTCCCCCTCTCCATCAACAGCACCTGGACATGGACCCCCGATCTTTGCATTATCCTCAACTGACGAATGGCGTGCTATAGGCGTGAAAACATCCCAGTCGGCGCAGTCGGAGAATAATGGCTCGAAGTGTCCTTTCGGATTTGGAGTCTGACTCCATGTACAGACTTTCATGCTTGAAAGGCAATCGGTGTTGACAGCGCCGTTGCGCACAGTCACGGAACTGTTGCTGGTGCCACCGTTCCCCCCCGCGGCGGCGGCACAACTTGCAGCACCTTTAAATAGTAGCTCACCTGTTGTAAGATCTCCCAGAAACGTCTGCAGATCTTTGGTATAATCACTTTTTCTGTTTGAGGAATCTGTGCTAATAAGTGCGTAGGTCGTGTCATCAACAGGATCGTACCAGAAGGTATCGCATTGGCCATTCGAATCGTAGTCCGAGTTGCAAGTTAATCCGTATGTAAGTTCCGTACCATTAGTCTGAAGAGCGCGGATACTGTGACGAATTAGTACAATCTCTTTTTGGGGAGGCAATGCCTGTGGAGGGAAGGCTATTTCGGGGCAGCCGTGGGGAAGAAACAAAGGAAAAATTGCTTACGAAGTGTTAAGCGCGCGGACAATAAAGACTCCACGTGCTTGATAGGCTTGGGAGATTACGTATGTGTTGAGACCCTGCTGAGCTTTGGTTGCGAGGTCATCTAGGGGAGGTAAGAACTGGCTCATAGCACCACTCGCGGCCGTAGCCCTAAAGGTATCGACGTCGTTGAGGAGACCCGGGAGAGTCTGGGCGATATTGGATTGCATTTGAGACATGAATAAGCTTGCGTTGGCAGCAAGATCCTGCATCGTTTCCGTCTGCTCATTTGCCGTGTTGCCCATAGGCAGTACAAACTTTTCAATAAAGCCGGACTGTGCTGCGGCAGCGAGCAAAACCTTGCTAATAGCAGCTTCCGGTCCTGGAACAAATGCCAGGCCGCTCGTCAATCCTTGCATGAAACTATCCAACACAACACTATAAAAGATTAGAACTATGTTTCTGGTAAATAGGTTGACAACAGTAAGAGAGGATAAACGTTCGTTGGTAGGATTAGTGTAGGAAAGCAACTGAATATAGACCATGAAAATATCGCTTACTTTGTTTTCGCGATTGGGTCGATGACTTGCACAATTTTGCCGATATTACCCTCTACTAGACCTGCTGCGTTCCCAATCGAAGTCCAATACTGCCCGATAAAAGAATCTGAACATTACTAATAGTTAGCAATTACTATTTTCAGAGGTTTCGTGAGCCAAATCGACAAAAGATATTCCTGACTGAACATAGTCCTACAGAAAAAACGTCCAGAGAAGCGAAATAGGCTTGAGCATGTGGGTTCTTTGGTAGGCTTCTCGAGACAATGCGGGCTCAATAAATCGGAATCATAACTTACTAATGTTATAGAGATTCCACTATATATTCGATATCAGCGTAAGAAAAACAGACCTAGAAAGGAATATTGACTTACCGCGACGTATGTATTCCTCACATCATTCCATTTACCTTTGAAGTCATCCCAATCTGGCGCGTTACATTTCCCTCCGAATATAGAACAATCGGCAGGGGCATATGGTGTCATGGCAATATAGAAGCATTCGGCGAAGGCTTTGCCATCGCAATTACCCTTAAATGCTCCCCACCACCAAGATACATACTCGTCCATATCAAGAGCTGCCCAACAACCGGTATCCAGTACCTCTGCAGTTGAACACTTTGATACAGAATTAGGGGGTGGTATTGCCCAGTCCCCCCAGATGTTTAAGCTTTCCTCTGCAATTTCGGGAACATGGACGTAACCAGTGGGTAAGCTATTACACGCCGTTGTAAGGGTACCTCTAGAGTATCCCAAAAGCGTGCTAACACTGCTGGCAGAAGCAGTTCCTGACCCAGCACAAGTACAGTAATTGGTACCCGAGCCGTCATGTTTAGTTCCTATAGAGCACCCTGTCGCAGGGGCAGAGACTGGGGCCAGAGAAGATGCTCGAGCAGCTTCCGCGGATGCTATAGCAAGGTTGGTGCTTATCGGGATTCCAGTGCCAACGCAGTTAGTTTGGGTTGCGGTCGAGTGGTTATTATCTGTATAGACCAATTTCGTGATGGATGTGCAAGCTTCAACCACTCCAGCGTTGTTTGTTTGGGTGAATAGGATTTTAGTGTTCGGGATGCTGGCACTTGAACTCTTGTTCCGGCTGGAACTTGAAGCCGTGTTCAACCTGGCACTTGAATTCGTATTCCAGCTGGCATTTAAAGTCGTGTTCGGGATGCTGGCACTTGAACTCGAGTTCCAGCTAGGATTTGAAGTCGAGTTCCAGCTGGCACGTGAAGTCGCTTTTGAACTTGAGTTCGTGCTGACTAGACCTGCGGAGCCCGTTGCGCGAGCCTGTAGTGCAGCTGAAGCAAGTGGAACGGTTGCGAGCAGAGAATAAGCATATGGACGATTTAAATGCATAATATATAATATATAAAGAAAACTTTAGAGCAGATTCAATCAAGAGTGAGGCAGATTGTAGTGATAATGACAGGAGTAATAAACAGATAGATAAAGATCATCTTTTATTTGAATGCCTTTAAGTAATATAAAAAGTCTAAAATTTTAGGTATAAATCTACCGTAGCATCCATCTAACATCCCTTATCTTTCTTGGAGGCTTAGTCCGAATCTTTCATCCTTCAGGATTATTCCTCCCGCTTAATAACAATGTGTAGAACGCGTAGAAGGGGCACAGAAAATAGGGCTCCTTCTTATAATTTGGCCCGAGCTTTTAAAAGATATTAGTGCGACCGAAATAGAGATCTCCTTTTCCAGCAGGCAAAGTATTATCTAGCTATTACATTTAATCCATCTGTATGAGAAATTCATAGGTTGAACGGGTTTTCCATCGGTATTTAGGACTTGATAGATCAATGAATTAGATTCGTCTAATCTATAAAATTAAACCCCTAATAACTTTCCCTAGGCCAAAGAATCAACACCGTACAGAAGATGAAGTAGTGAGAAGGTAATGCCGGAGGCAATTTTTCATAATAGCTCTTATCAGAAGAATCCTCGGCAATCCCCGACGCAGTACGTCAGATTTATTCTGTCTAGGAAAAGATAAGATTATCTTAATATATTAAAGCTAATCGCAGCTAAAGTTGCATTTCTTCTACCTCGGAGAAGAAGTTTCTAAGTCCGAAAGGATGTGCTATAATCTATAGGGCTTTCTACCTGTATTCGGTGACGCCGTGATAATAATTTCTCCTTGCCCTATGGGAGTAGTAGTCTAGGAATAAGTGTTACTATTTGAAAAGTCCCGAAGGTACTCGTAAGTTTGCGGAAATCGGTCGAAATCGGCCTTACTCCAGTATGTAGAATTCGGAACGACTCCTGGGGTTAGTGATAGTGTAGGTATACGGATGTGCATGCTAAAAGTTGTATTACTAGGGGTTGTTGCGGGGTGTAGGTGACGCTTTTATAGAGTATAGTTAAGTAAGACCACAGCCAATCAAAGCCTTAAAGACAGGAGTCCCCTATTAACGTAACTTTACCTCCGTATAGATAGACAGAATATATAGCAAAATAAAACAGCTGACTAAGCTAGACTATAACGCCTAAGTAGCTAGATTCTGCCTTGGAAAGTAGAGCTTCTTAACTTAAAGTCAAGTGGAAAGTCAAGCGCTGTAGAATTAAGAGTGAAGTTAAGTATGCTCTAATAATTACGCCGACTATTCTCTACGTTATACTAGCATGCTGTTCTGTTTTGGTATTATGGGAGGAATGCTTAGACCATTAAACTATACGGAGTAAAGGTTAGGGGGATATAGTAAGCTGAGGTAAGATACCCTTTCCTTCCTTCTTCCTCCTTATTTTGGCCGATCGTTCAACTAGCCAATCAGATAGCAATAAAACTTACGAAGGAGCGGTCCCCTGCAAATGCTTAATAGTCGGTTCGTCCTTCTTGCTCGCTTTGCTCACAGTCGGGAGAAGCGAACATCCTAGGTAAGCGAACGTCCCAGCTCGCATTTATGTGCGTTGCCTCACCAAAATCGCAAAATAGCGTTTTTGCACCTATTTCCTTACCTAAAATATATCCTAACTATGCCCCCCCGCAGCCCTACGCAAGCTCCGGGGCGTTAACCATGGATGTTGCCAGCTAACGTTGGAACGATGTCATTGACGCTCTATATTCTGTGAAAGGTACGCCGGATTGCCTGTTTCCCATACAGGGAATCTATTTATTCACTAGCCGGATATTTGTAGTATTTATACTTATATAAAGTCATTGGTCATTCACCCCAAATCCGGGCTGTGTCACGTGCTGTTCTACAAACAGTTTCGAGCTCCTGCGATTTTCTGAAAGGCCGTTTTGAGTCTAGAAATATGGATCTAAGATAAGGGATTAGTGTCACGAGTATATTTTATTTCGTTCAAGCCCTCATGGTGGTGTATTGAGCAGGTGGCTAATACTCAGGGGTGTCGCTTAACTCTCAATCACAGTCATTGAAGTCACAAGTACAAGTTGAGAACAATCATGTAGTCAAAAAATATAGTATTGACCAGCTATGAATGATTGTGTAAAAGCAACGCGCAGAGAAATGCAGAATTTTCCGATGAAACGTTAAAGTAAGTGCAGCGGAAATGTTGCCGGATAACTTGTAAGTGCAAAAGTATGACCGTGCAAGTGATATCTTTAGCCATCCAGCACCCAACGTAATCTTAACTCCAAACTCCAGGTCTAAAAATGTCCAATCCATCGACGACGCCCAAGATACCAAAACCTAAAGTTGAAAATGCAGAAGACGAAGAAGCAATGCGTGGCCCGTCAAGTTGCCAGAACGAAACGCCAACGCCAGCGCCATATGCATGAGCGCTCAAACCAATCAATGATGTAAGCGCTGTGATACCTAAGAACCCAAGAACCCAAAAATAAAGACGCCGACAGAGTAATGCGAGAGAGAGCAGAGAAGAAAGGGAAAAGCCGGAAAGGGATTTTGTACAGGGTTCTAGTTCTGGCGCGTGAGGTTAAGCTTGCTGAGCTGGGCGCTGAGGTCGATAGCAGGGGGACCGGGGTAAGAAGCCTGGCGAACAAGGAGTGCCGGATCAATCTCGTCATCGAAAGCACGATTCTCAAGACCGATTTCGGCGACCATGTTATCGGTATTGATGGAGTGAACGGCGCCCGCATCACCGTTATAGTTGTAGATGTCGTCGCAGGGGTATCGGTAGCAGACGGTGTTGTAGCCGTTGATGTCGGCGGGGTAGATTCTGTGGATGCCGTCGTTGTAGCAGCAGTTGTGCACAGTGCTGATGTCGTAGGAAGTGAGTCCGTCCCAACCGTTGAATTTCAGCTCGCCCTCAATGGTGCCAGCATAGACTGTCATGTTTTCGAGATCAGCGTTGCCTGGTTAAGAAATGCATGGGGTTCGGGACTATCTGGAGGTCTCAAGACTGGGAGTCTTGTAAAACAAGAAGATCGGGAGTTACTTACACTTTTTGGATGGCATCTTCACTGGGGTAGATGGTGAAAATCACGCCGGCCCAGCCCTCATCCATGCCAGTGATGATTTTTAACCTGCATGAACGTAGACACCATCGTGTGAGTTTGAACCAATGTTGGGCATAAAGCACATTACGTAGTCATTGCGGTCCTTGTTCTGATACGCAAGGGATGCAGCTTGTGTGCAGGCAACAAAGCCAAATACGGGGAGAATAACTTTGGTGAACTGCATGTTGGCGACTGAATTGATGCAGCTGGAATAATTGGAGGTAGACTTGATTGTGAGAAGGTAGGTTGAGGAAAGGGGTAAGTGCAAAAGTGCTTGATGAACTTTGAGAGTGCGGTTGTTAATAGAATAAGAAATGTATTAGTGGGGGAGAGAGAGACTCTTTAAGTGGTGAGTTTGTAGAGATGTACTGAAGCAGTGAAGCCAGTTACTAAGTTCAGGATTCATTATCCCTTATTTCTTACGGACCGACTGAATCCTAGTTTATGAATTCACTCGAATTATAATTCCCAAAGACAATTCACACCTAATTTAAAGTATAAAAAGATTAAGCAAAATAATAGCAGTCCTATTTCAATTGCTTGAATTAGAATCGATAGGACGAGAGGAGAGACATCAAAGATGAAGAGAGTGTTGTACTTAGCCTACCTTCCTAGAAGTAGGAGCATGAATTACATATATATAAAACTCCTAATCATTCTTGATCTCGAGATTTCAGGTTCGTATACCTGAAAATCCAAGTGAATTACAAGGCTTTGAAATCCAACAGATAGTTTATAGTGATATGAGTTATTGAGATACATTGCAGCCAGAGACAAAACGCCTGGATATTAAAGAGCTAAGAAGAATAGCACGGACAATAATCTCTTCAACCCCGAAAATGATGCGAGGCAATCAAAATGCAGCTTTTAAGCTAATATGAGGTTGAGTATCAGAGAATTTGACGCCTGACTAGCCTTGATTCACCTGGTAAAAGCCCCTGAAGTCTTCAAACATAGAATTCGCACCAATCGTTGCTTTCAACTCTATTATAACAGCGGTTAGTCTGGATACAGATAGTAGCCTCAAATTACTTCCCCAGTCATTTCAGGACATATAAGACCTATCAGATTCGCAAACCTTCACATGAAATCCCCGTGCAAATCCAGTTGCAATCTCACCAGCAAGAACCAACGGAACTAAACGTTCATTCTACTATAATACCCCTTAGTCTCGGGGAAAACATAGCTTGCTTCACCAAGAAACGCCTTCATGGACTCGTATATCATCATACGCTATAGTGATAGCAGCCATAATGGTAAAATCAAGACCAGGTCCGAGAGTAACTATATACTATATACATCCAATCAGCGTTCGCCTAGGTAGTGCATAGCACAGCACAGCACAGCCAAGGTAGAGAGGAAGTAGAAGTAGAAGTAGAAATACGCACAGTGCATGTCTCGGAAAACATTTCCTTCAGCGTGCTCTTCGGTCTGCTCACCGAGCCTATCCGCACCCCATTACACTTCGCACGCAAAATTAGTCATCGCGCTTTTCCCAAGTGTGCAGAGCTAAACCGGTGGTAGTAGTAATATAAGTGCTTACGGTAATATCAAGACCACGCCTAACAGAACTCCCCTTCACATCCCACGTCACCGCCTGCTCATCCCACACATTCGTAAACTCAGCCGAGAACTGCGGCTTCACTGGAGATACCATCAGCTGGTCAATCTACCTAGCGCAGCCTCCTCAAAACACTCTCTACTTACAACCAAGCGCCCTCTTAATACTAAACAGAACTCTGCCATCCGCTGTTTCAGCAACGCGCGTGCTCAGGCCCTTCTTCTGCATCACGAACAGCGGACTTCCTTTCGGGTCCGTAAAATCTATGCAATCCCTGAATCAGCCTTGAATATCTATACACCGCTTACCAGCTTTTTCTCTCTCTAAAAAAGAAGAAGAAAACGAAAAAGAAGAAAGAAAGAAAATCATACGCCTCTCCCGATTCAACGACCCCGTCTTCCCCCTAATCCACAAAATCCCCCACCCCAACCCATTAACCTCCCAAATCGTATCCTTAACCAGCGTCGAGCGCCTACTCATCGTCATCTCCAGCCCGCCCTTGCCCGCATACCACCTCATCTCATTCCAGACCCCGCACTCGATCCTGCGGTTCGGGTTGGATATGATGGGGTGTGCTGGCTGTGGTTTTGCTGGCCCTGGCACGACTACTTGGAGACCCTCGTCGTACTGTGGCGGCACGCGCTCGGGGTATATCTCATCTTGGGGCGCCACTCCTGGGCCGCTATCATAGGTTTGTGCTGTGCTTGTACCAGTGTAAAAGCCAAGTCCGGTTTGAGGCACTACTTCTAGCCCGCTGGAATACTGGGGTTGCGATGTTGAGGGGCCGGGTGCTGGTGCTGGTGCTGGTGTTGGTGTTGGCGCTGCGTTTAATTCTAATGTGCTGTGTGGTTGCGCTTGAGATACTTTTAAACGATTATGGGCTTCTTTATTATTAGGGGCAGGGCCCTTGCCTTTAAAAGGATTCCATTTATCGCGCTCCATTTCCCTTTACAGAATCAGAGATACAGAGAACCAATATTAAAGGTGATACAAAATCATGAAATATCAAAATCATGAAACCAGGCGGCTGAGTTTGTTTGGGTGCGCTGTGGGGACATAAGCTTGCTTGGCACGCTGGTGGCCCTAGTACTGTATTATTGATAGTGACTTGAGGTTCTACATTATTTCCTTAACATGAGTTAAGCCTAATCAGGCAGCCGCTCTCTATATAATATTATAGCATATATGTTTTACATGATGTTTTCGTATCTGCATTATATATTTCTAGATTAAAATAGCCAAAGTAGATATTGGACCATTTTGTTTGCTGTTTTAACCTGTCACATCTCGACGTTGTGTTATATTAACCCCGATATAGAAAATCGGAATGATGTAGAAGCAAGTCAAGAGCACTTGCAAGGCTCTCCGGATAGAAATATGGTCTCACAGACCTAGACTTGGCCCTCATTGACGTGCGTATAAACGGTGTGTAATCTATTTACAGGTCTTTGTACTTTACATCGCTTCCACTAAAGTTCTCGATGCCGAGCCCTCCCTTATTTTTGCGGTGGTGCTCATGTCGTAGGTGTAGCTGTATCGCGCATGAAATATGACCATTGTCCCTCAACCGGCTTCTCTTCCAAGTCCTGCCAGCTGTAGCAATTGTTAGCGGATATCAAGAATTTCATAGCAAAGGGTAAACTTACACTTCTGCCCTCTTCAATACATCCACAAGTTTCAACTCTCCTTCCGCAACCTGGATGACCTCTTCAATGAGTCCAGCGCCGATCTTGTTCTCGATTTCTTCGATTCTGTAAATTGGATTAGCTTGATGCTCGCGCCTATCAATTTCAGCACCCAGTCTGCAAGCAGAACTAGGTATAAGTGTGATATAACAAGGAATTCAGAGGTGCACTTGAATGCGTTGGTGATCGTCATCTGACGGTTCTTGAGGCCGCTCGGCAACACGGACCAAAATATCTCATCATGAAAAGGGACATCGCCCTCACTCCACACAGAACCAAACACAGCAGGAAGTATCACTTACTGCGCAACAGTCAACAGCGGCTCCTCTGGCAACTCCAACTTCTTCGTCCCATCTTCAAACCCAACCGTCGTCCCAACCTCCACACCCCCCTTCAAAGCCTTCTCCCCATCCCACTCCACCTCCCGCTCATCATACTCCGGCACCACACGCCTCTTGATAAACTCCTTCCCATCCGACAGCTCCCGTGTCATTTTCCCGGCAAGACTAACATCCTTCCCCTGCACCCTGTCCTGCCTCGCAAACGCCTCGGGATTCTCACTAACAATCTGCTTCGCCTTCGCAGACCATTCCTTGTAGCCTTCTGGCTCTACCGCCGAGACGATGTTTAGACGGTGTTTAGTCAGCGCTTCGGTCGATTGACGATATAGGGATGTTTCGGGGAATTCGGATATAGCGTCGAGGGTTCGCGAGTAGAGGTAGACGAGCGTTGAGCGTGGGGAGGGGTGAGTGAAGAGGCCTGTGAGGCCCGTGGGTGAACCGGCTTCGAGATATCGAGCTGGCTTGACGGAGGCCAGGAGGCGGAATGTGCTGCGCATGGTTGGGGACGTCAATGGGTTGTGGTGCGTGGTGTTGTAGACGTTTTTTGGATGATGAGGTCGAAAGCTAGCTTCGGATTTTAGCGTGGTTGGTGCAGATCTCCAAGATGGGAGATGGGAGGCACCAAGGAGGCGTTACAGTACCTAGGTACCTATCCTATGTACCGTTCAAATAAATCAAATTTGGCAGATAGAGTCCCTCTAAAGCTGAAATTACTGGGACGAGAAGCTATCGACTTTTTATTTTCGTGAACTTTTCACTGAGGTCGGATCAAACCAAGACGCATGCTTAAGACCACATGATCAAAACAGTGCTATATATTATTTCATTGGCAGCGGCGGGCAAATGCACTGAGGGTTTTCAGAGCGAGAGTTTTCAGAGAAGAAACTACAGCAGAAATTTATTCTTAATATCGTCCGTAGTCTCTACTATAGTACATTTTACAAGTCATCTCATCTCATCTCACCCCCTAATCTACACAAGTCTACCTCCTTCTCAAATACCAATTGAAAGCCAACTGCATCTGTTCCGCACTGAACGGCGTAGGCACCTCTGCCAAACCAGGCCTCGCCACTGGATGCCTCAAATAAACAGCTGAGCAGATATTGTGATTAACCTCCAAATATCTCGGGATGAATGCGAATGCACTCATATAAGGTCGTGGGGCCCATGGTGTAGCATAGGGCTTCGATTCATCGACTGGATTCTCACGACTAAGGACAACAGCTTCACGCATCTTCTTTTTCTCTTCGGCTGTATATTCTGGAGTGGACGACTGTGCTTCCCCTGCAATTTTGGTCGCTGGCTTTGAATCCGATTTCTTTATTTTGGCGACGCGAGCCAAGGGGTTGCTGGGGTAGAGGTTGGTGAGTCGAGAGGTGAGCGCATCTATCGAGGTTTCAATTTCTGAGACGGGCTTCCTGTTCAGTACGGACATCGTTCCCTTGATTTCTCTATTGATTTCACGAAGGTCCTGCTTGCGTTTGGCGGGTGGAGGGGCTTTCTTGTTTTCAAGAATAGCTTTGACTTGTTTTACAAGCTCTTGAAGGTCGGCCTTTCGTTGTTTTCGAGCTTCTGTTTCGTCCGCCATGACTGGACGAGGAGCTTTAGGTGTTGGTTCAGCTGCTAACTCCTCGGCCACTTTCTTGTTGGCTATTGCTTGTAAAGCCTTCTCCCTCTTGGCAGTCCTCTTTTCAGCTCGACGGGTATTTGCTACTCGTCTTGCTCTCTTCAGCTCACGGCCTGCCTTGACCTGCTCTCTATCTTTCGTCTGTCCTGTTGCAAATAGAACGCTCTCCGGCTCTACGTGGAACATATCTCCTGGGTTCAAAAGGTATCCTGGATATGGCATCTACATATAATTAGCTTCTAGCACCCGAGGAGTTTGGCAGAGAATGCATACCTTCTTTCCATTGACCGTCACATGGCCATGTGTAACGAATTGCCGAGCTTGTCGAGCACTGCTGGCAAACAATGATCGGAATATGGCTACGTCGAGTCGTCTTTCGGTCGGGGCATAAGTCATATGCATGTATGGAGTCAAAGTATGAGACGTAGGTTTCCCATCTAGCCTCTTTTCCAAACCAGAACCTCTTCCAGCAGCAAGCTCCGACCCATCATGCTCCCCCAAGTATCTGTGGTCCATTGGCACGACGGCGTTCAACCTCGAGGTAAACATGCGTTGCCATTGCTTCTCCCGAATCTGCTCCCCGTGGTACGCTCGCGTTGCAGCTTTGGCCTTCCATTTCTGCTGGAAGTACGTGCCTGTATTGTTTGGGGAGGTCATGCGACTGAGGTTGTAGAGATTGTATTTGTTCCATGTCATGCGGAATCTCTAGAGGGACATGTTAGCTGTTACCAAAAGAGACTTTGGAGGATTGTGGGCGCGTACAGGTACTATACGCTTGAGACCATGAAACCTCTTTCTCGACATGATTGCGGTATTTGGAGAGGATCAAGCTATGATGGCTGGCTCAATTCTCCCTACGACTTGAGTGAGAGGTGATGTTCAGGCCATGCCATGCCATGCTTGGCTTGGGCCATTGATAAATTTACCCAGTACTACGGCAAATCAGGAAGACCATTTATGCAAGCATGGCGTGGGCGTGGGCGTGGATGCATAAAATGCAGTGCAGTAGCAGTGCAGTGCGGCCTCCTCCCCGCTAGCCTATGCACCAGCACCAAAGAAAGCTCGATGAATTTTTGCGCCAGAGCTCTCCACTCCCCACCACCTCCATCTCAAAAACCAAACCCCAAAAGAAAATTGCGCCGATTTCCAAAATCTCCAAAAGCTTCCTTCTTGAATATTGCGCTGCATTGAATTTACTTCCCTAGAGCTTCATTTGAACAGCAGGAGCAAGACAGGGTCTTCTATTTGCACATCTCCCAAATCTAATCCCGCCTTTCGACCCCGCCATTGACTCGGTCTCGGTCAGAGTCAGATCAAGTCAAGAGTCACAATTCACTACAAGTACACGGCCAATTCCTTCACAGTTGCGATACTTGAACTCAAGTCAGTTCGCGCCGCTTCTTCAACCTTATCTACCCTCACCAATTGCGCACAGCATCAATTCGCAATCGCAATCGCAATGTCAAGTATCAAAGTGGAAGCCACCGAGCCTGACCCAGCGGCTACCTCAATCAGCAACGATGAGGCTGTGAACAAGACTGGAGGCGATACTTCTGCTCCTACCGATACTAATTCTGTCATGGCTGAGGCTCAACCCGAGAAGCCAGACGGAGCCGAAGAGGTCAAGAAGGAACAGACGGAAGATGTCGATATGGAGAAGAACGGTGAAGCTACCCCCGCCAAGGAGAAGAACGGCGACTCCAAGCGGGAATCGTCCGAAAAGTACAACTCTAGAAAGTCTGGTGGCTACGGAGATAGAGACCACAAGCCATGGGTCAAGCATGAGAACCACAGCAAATATGACCCTTCGGTCTTGCCAAAATCCGATGACCCAAAAGAGATTCGCGCACAGGTAGGCAATAGGAGATCTTCAAAAGAAGATCCACTCTAACAACAATTTGCAAAGGTCGAATTCTATTTTGGCGATTCCAACCTCCCCACCGACAAAAACATGTGGGATTTGACCTTGGGCACTACCAACAAAGCAGTGCCAATTAAGACAATCCACGGTTTCAACCGCATGCACCGATTCCAGCCCTACGAGAACGTTGTCACGGCACTCCGAGAAAGCAAGTTCTTGGATGTTGTCGACGGCGAGACAGAGGGCCTTGAGAGCATCAAGCGTAAGGAAGCTTATAATCCCCATTACAATAGAAGCGCGCTTGACGCGCGATCCATCTACGCCAAAGGATTCGGCGAAGAAGAGCCCAGCTCGCAATTCGACATCGAGGCATTCTTCGCACGTTTCGGCACTACCAACGCCGTTCGTCTTCGTCGCACCGAAACCAAATCCTTCAAGGGATCCGTCTTTGTGGAGTTCGTGGACGAGGAGACGGCCGAGGCCTTCTTGAAGCTTGACCCAAAGCCCAAGTGGAGGGAGACGCAGGAGCTAGAGATTACATCCAAGGCTGCCTACAAGGAGAAGAAGGAAGCTGAGATCAGAGCTGGAACCACGAAACCCAAGGAGTCATGGGGACCACGTGGCGGATTCCGGGGTCGTGGCGGTCGTGGTGGAGGTCGTGGTCGCGGAAACTATGAGCGCGGTGGTAGAGATGATTATGACCGTGGCCGTGGCCGAGGCGATCGCGATCCAGATGACTGGAAGAAGAGACGTGAAGATGACCGCGCTTCGGGATTCAAAGACCAACGCGGCAACCGCAAGAACCACGATCACAAGGGTGGTCGAGGTGGCCGTGGTCGACGTGATGACAACAGAGGACCTCGCAACAACGACCGAAAGCGTAGCCGTGACGACGATGCCGAAACCAACAACGACGCCCCAGCTTCAGCCTCAAAGAAGTCCGACGACAAGGACAAGTCCGAAAATGCTGCACCAGCTCCTGCTGCTGCTCCAGCTCCGGCTCCAGCTACCGAGAAGAAGCGTGCGCGCGAGGATGATGGTGAAGATGCGGGCGGACCAGCCAAGAAGGTCGACAACAAGCCGGAAGTTAAGGCCGAAGCATCATGATCGTGATACCCCAATGACGTCTCCTCTCATGGCTCCTTGGACACCCGTCCTCGGACATCTAAAATTTTCCCTCGCATACTTGCATTTGCACCGGTTGTACGATTTGGCGTCGGCGTTGAGGGTCGTTTGATTTCATAGTATCTCGTGAAGCTAGGATCAATATTTGGAAGGGAGGGGGATCGAGGTCGAGGTCTGTGTCGTGCGAGAGTGGTGGATATTCTAGTTTCTACTTATTCCCGAAAATGTTCATAGATGCATACTATCCACGATAGACCAAAATAGACTCGTGCATAAATGCTCTTCTCTTCTCTTCTCATTTCAATTCATTTCCGAGACTATAAATCTAAGGAATACAAACATATGCACTGAATGGCTCTATGATACATGTATCCCAATCCTCCATCTACCCTCTTCATTTCACTACAAGTCTATTCCCAAACCAGAAATCTACAACTTCGCTTTCGCAGGCTCCAAAGTGGGCAATAGTAGATCCCTGATATCACCCGCTGCTTCATTGAGATAGAAGCTCATTCTCTCGCTTCCGAGGCCCTTTGAGACGACGTTAAATTGGATGCTATAAGCACATCATTAGCAATTATCCCAGGACTGCAAAGTGAACTACTTGGGGAGGGAGAAAACAAACCTGTTCTCGTTTATCATATAAGCAATTCCCCACCCGTCATCCACCACCTGACTCCATCCATACCCATTGAAGTATTCGGAGCTCAACTGCGAGCTGGAGATTCTCCACGTGCTAGAATAGCTATACGCAGGATCCGTATAGATCGCAGGTACTTCCTCACCAGGACCCAGTAGTTTCTTCAAGCCGAACAAATGTCTGTCCACACCCTTGCCATCAGAAGCAGCAGAGATGTATTCCACGTGCGACTTGACAGCTTTATGGAACAACGCAGCGATTTCCTTGGGATCAAGGGAAGCATCATTCATTGCTTTGCAAAACGCAACAGAGTCGTCGGATACCGTACGGCAGGTCTCCGTTCTACCTTGTTGGAAACGGCGCGTTGCGGCTGATTCGTAGGTTGGACGGTTCTTGCCGTACATCTTGAAGTAGGCGAGTTGGATGACCATTTGCACGTATGCGTCTGGGGAGCATCTGAATTTCTTGATGAGACCTTTGCCGTAGCCTTGGTAAGCTTGCACGCGTAACTCATGGGCACCGATGACTTCGGTGAAGTCCTTTTCGGCGCGCTGGATCTCGGCTTGCACTGCTTTGTTGACTTGGAATTTAATAACGGTTGGATCGGGGAGACTGGAGCGGATGGCAGGATCGGAGAAGTCAAGCTTGTTGTTGAAGATGACTTCATTAACATAGTCGTTCAATCGGTGCGTGGGCGTGCCGTCCATCATGGAATGTTCGCCCATGAAGCCTGAGGTGCCGTTGTCGTTGATGATGAACTGGAGGGGTTTGTCGAACCAGCGGTTTGCGCCATCACCATGCCAGTATTGATGGGCGCGCTCTTCGAGGGTGACTGGGGATGCATCGTCTAAGCAGATGACAAATGAAGAAGATTCGATAGCCTCGAGAGCTGCGGCGTTTGATGAATGTGCTTTTAAAAGTACTTCTCGCGCTTCAGTCCAGACATCGCGGTTCTCTGAGGTCAGAAGCCCGACAGCAGGCGCCCTCTCTGCTTTTTGGTAGATTGTCTTGAATTGCTGTTCCAACTCTGAGGTGTTCAATTGCTTGCCATCAACCTCATGTAAGAGTTTGAAGAATTGGTTTTTGCGAATAACTAGAATGTGCTTGTTCTCCGCGGAGGAGTACTTGGCGGGGTGATCGGCAGGCTTGGCAGGGACACGGCTGCAGTTGAACATCCATTGGTAGCTCTCCATCGAAATGGGAAGCTTCTTCATGTATTCTGGCTCCAATGTTCCCGAGTCAACCTGCTTCTTAAATTCCAGGACCGCAGTACTTATGGCAGCAGCCCTCTTCGACGGATCCCGCCGCCGCCTGTCATCTCGATGCGAATAGAAATAGCTGACATAGGGAACAACAGAGTCGCGGTAGGTCAGATATGCTGCCTCATTCCACCACTCATAGAGCCAGTTCTTATGTTTCGGGTCTTCTCGGCGAGCTAGCAGCTTCTCCTGTAGCTTGCTACCAACCCCACCCGGCTTTATGAATTCCTGAACTGCTTTTGTGGTGGATGCGAGCTCGGAGTTGGAGAGTAGGGGGTGGACGGATTTTAGGTAACGAACTGCGGTCTCCTCTAGAGTCGGCACTGGTAACTTAGGAAGGGACTCCTCGAATCGCAGCATGGGTCCCTTTGCGCTGTCTTCTCTATACCCTAAGAAACAGTTAGTACATATTGAGGGCGGGGTAATACTCGTAGAAGACAATGCATACCTGCTGGTAGAGAACTATTGCTCCTCTTACTTGCTGGTGCCATAGCTATTGCTACGGTCTGCAAAAGGTGTCAGTCCCAGATAGATTACCCAGACCAAGTAAACTCACTGTGCTTGGCTTGAAGTTACTCCGAAGCGCCTGAGACTGCGAGCGGCCCTTCGCAAGCACTCTCAACATTCCCAAAGTTGTATTTTAAAATATGGG